>PISX010000240.1:0-155251 GCA_004024625.1 Mellivora capensis | reverse complement strand
CGGACTTTGCCTCGAGGCCGTCCGGGAGAGGCACAGAGCGCCGCCCAGGTTGCCTTTAGGGCTTCCCCGATCAGAAACCGCCCAGGTTGCCTTTAGGGCTTCCCCGATTAGAAACCGCCCAGGTTGCCTTTAGGGCTTCCCCGATCAGAATCAGAAACCGGAGGCCGTGGGAGGGCGGTGAAGGATGTGCCTGGGAGAAGGGTCATGCAGCAGCCCTGGGGAGCTGCCGGCTGGCCAGCCCCTTACACTCACACTCGGGCCTGGGCACCTAACGGGCTAGCTTGGAGCGAGAGGCCACCAGGAAGGCTCTGCCTTGCCTCTGCCTGGCACACAGTCACACGTGGCACATGGTGTCTTGAGCTATGTCTTGGGTTCACTCAAGACATAGAGACTCTGTCTCCTAGGAGCACCGCACATTCTGTCCAGAGCCTGGGCTGGGCTCCCCCCCCCCCCCCCCCCCCCCCCCCCCCCCCCAAGAGTAGTTAGGACTGGGCAACCTGCATCCCTCCTGGGGCTCCTCTTCTCCTAGAGGAGAAAGTTGTGGGCAGGGGAAACCCAGATACTTCAGGAGAGGAGTTGGAGACCTATCCCCAACAGCAGCTGGCAGGACTGTATTCTTAGGCCTTGTCTGCCTTTTA
This sequence comes from Mellivora capensis, assembly GCA_004024625.1. Taxonomy (NCBI): domain Eukaryota; kingdom Metazoa; phylum Chordata; class Mammalia; order Carnivora; family Mustelidae; genus Mellivora; species Mellivora capensis. The sequence continues at coordinate 154,613 of PISX010000240.1, read as the reverse complement.
AAAAACAATGTTGGGGTGTTGGTGTAGCAGAAGACAGGGTATTTGGCTCCCCTTCCCTTGGTTCTCTTCTTTCAGGGCTCCAGGATAGGTAAGGAGACCTCGATGCCATCCTGTCCTGGGCCCAGAACTCCCACACTTCACTTTTCACTAATTATAGAGCTGAATTTAGGTTAACAGACTTCCTTTTTAAAAAGCAAATGCCCCCTGGGAGGGTGAAGTCGTGGGTCACTTATACCTTAGTGCAAATCGTTTTATAAATTTAAACTGATTGCTCTCACTACCCCACCACCACAGGGAGTGCTGATTTGATAGGGCAATGGGAACATGAGGAGGGTGTTGGGCTGGGAGAGGGCTTCAGCCAGAGATGGAGTGGTTAGAGGTAGGGAGTGGGAGTCAGTAGGTATAGGGACCAGGGTCCATTCCTGCAGAAGATACACTAAGTATCTGGTGTGATTTAAGGAGTCCTCAGGCCTTCCAAATGGAGCTTGGCTAAAGGAGCGTCGGAGGGTAGTGTCCAGCGGCGCCATTCCCAGAGAGAGATGCTCCCCTGTGCAGCCCCAGGGGTGGAGACCAGAAGGGGCCCCTGTGACTTCCTCAAAGATTCACATAGTCAACTCTCCTGGGTTTTTGGCCCCAAGATGCCCAGGTAGCCTTTGACTGTGAGTCAGTTTCCCAGACTGCTGTGGGGGGTAGGCTCAGCAGGAGGTCGGGGCTTTGGCCCTCTTTCCAGCTAAATTTCACTCTGTAACATAACAAATCTGCTTTCTGATATCCATACAATAAAAGCCTTACCTGCTCAAAAATATCTTCCCTGCTGTTGTTCGTATGCCAAAATCCCCACCCACTGAAGAATGACTCTTCAAGAGCCTTTTTGGATACATGCATTTTTATCTGCATTCTGTTCCCTGGAGGAGGTAGCTCCCTAAGATGGATGGTGGTGAGTTCATTGATGCTTGCATAAACTCCTTCCAGGTTTGGCCATATCCATTCCTGGCAGGGGAGCTAAATCCTGTCCTCCCAACCTCAAGGGGTGGCTGGGGAGGGGGCTCAGATGAAAGCCCTTTGTAATTTGCAGGGCTGGGACCTGCCATAGTTACAGGAACTAAATCCTCTTCTACTGACCCCACTTCCCATCTTGTGGGAACTGCTCCTTCAAGATCCCAGAAGAAAGGGTGGTGCAGTTCTCCCATTGCACCTCACCCAGGGCTGTCTCGCTCTTCCACTAGGGTGGCTACAGAACTACAGAACAGCCAAATGTCCCTCTAAGGACATTTGGGCCCCACTGACCCCAGAATTCTGCCAGTGTGCCCCTAAAGCTGCCTGAAACCCTACCATTAAACCCATTCCTTTGGATGAACACATAGGTATCCATCCAACAGAGAGGGGTCCCCGGGCAGATCTCAGTGTGTCCTGAGAGAGCAGACACACCACCTTGTGGCTGCAAATTGCTTCACCTTATACAGAGCTATTTTATTTTATTTTAAAAAATAATAATTTATTAAATTTATTTTTTGCTTTTATTATTAAATAATTTATTAAATTTATTACATAATGATGTAGGACTCGATCCCAGGACCTTGGGATCATGACCTGAGCCAAACAAAGGCAGAGGCATAACAACTGAGCTACCCAGGTGCCCCTATTTTATTTTAAGAAGAGCAGGAGCTGGGAGGGGCAGAGGGAGGAGAGAGAGAGAGAGTCCCAAGCAGGCTTCACGCTCAGCACAGAGCCCGAAGAGGAAGAGGGGCTGGATCTCCTGATCCTGAGATCATGACCTGAGCTGAAATTAGGAGTCAGACGCTTATCCAACTCAGCCACCTCCAGGCACCCCCTACAAAAGCTCTTTCTCACCCAGAGTCCCATTTGACCCGCAAAGGGAGTTTGGGCAGTAGCATGGATTCCAGAAACTGCCAGGGTAATTGGAACATAGGGAGGAGGCTGGGCTCCTTGAAGGCGGGGAGTGAGGGGAGTTCACATCCTCCAGGCCTTGACTTCCTTCTGTAAAATGGCAATAATATTACCACAGCAGGCACTTGATGTTCATGTGCTCGATTTGAAAATCACAAGTGGGGGAAGAGGGTATAAGACGGTGCCGCTGAATACACATGGCACATACATCTTCCTGGAATTTTACTTGAGGATTTGGAGGTGGGAGAGTTTTATAATAAAACTTGGATTTATTATGCAGCAGAATGCAAACCTTGTATGTATTTAAAGAGGAAAAAAGGGAGTTTGAGAGAGATGTCATGCTTCCAGTGGGCTGCGGCTACACCCCCAGATCCCTGGAGGTTGGACATGTGATCACACCCTAGTGTGCCATGTAGGAACTTCAGTAGGAAAACAGGAGCAATGCTTTCTGATGGAAGATGAGAAGCGCCTGGCAGGCAGTAGGCGGTCAGTAAATGGTGGCTCGTGTTATGGCAGCAGTTCTTATCCTCCCAGAGGAAACAGGCTCACACAGAAGAAATTCTCACTTGGGTTCACTCAGCTAAAAAGTGATAGAGCCACCAGATTCCAATGCTCTGTGACTAACCCCCACCACCTCCCCATGGGAAGGGGCTTTCTGGTGAACAGCCTTCCCTTGCTTAGGCCACTGTACCTGTTCTCTCTCTCTCATTCAGCTTCCTCTGATCAGGGAGGCTGGATTTCTAAGTTGAGTTCCAGCCCTGTAACTCTTGCAATGCATACATAACTTCTCTTAGACAAGCACCCCTGGGAGGAGGCAGCAGACACAGAGCGTGGATGAGTGAACCTGTGTAATTCAGAGTTTGGGCACAGGACTGATGAGTCTTGGGTGAGAAAAGGAAAGGTCCAGAGTCTGAGAACCTCTCAGGATTGGGTGGAGGCCAGAAGCAATGTTTGTGAGGCAAGCAGTACACCAAACTCCATTTCCTCCACAGTTTCATGTGAGATGACAGGCTCTCAGGTTTCTGGGTCTGGAAGAAGACCAAGGGTGGGGTGCCTGGGTGGCTCAGTGGGTTAAGCCTCTGCCTTTGGCTCAGGTCATGATCTCAGGGTCTTGGTGTGGAGCCCGCATCGGGCGCTCTGCTCAGCAGGGAGCCTGATTCCCTTCCTATCTCTCTGCTTGCTTGTGGTCTCTGTCTGTCAAATAAATAAATTAAAAAAAAAAAGAAGACCAAGGGTAGGGGCACCTGAGTAGCTCAGTGGGTTAAAGCCTCTGCCTTCGGCTCAGGTCATGATCTCAGGGTCCTGGGATGGAGCCCCGCATTGGGCTCTCTGCTCAGCGGGGAGCCTGCTTCCCTTCCTCTCTCTGCCTGCCTCTGCCTACTTGTGATCTCTGTCAAATAAATAAATAAATAAGTAAATAAAATCTTTAAGAAGACCAAGGGTAGCCTGGCCCTAGGCAACTGGTGAGGAGGGAGATGGCCTCCAGGAACAGCAGGAGGGTCTTGGGAAGTCCCCAGTCATTCTTTCCCCAGGCTAGCCTCTCTGCCCTGGGCCTTTGCAAAGATTTGTTTCCATGTTTGTCTCTCTAAATGAGAGTAACCACTGGTCCAAAATGAATGAAACAATATCCAGATTTGTCCAGCTTCTGCTTCAAATGGGGTCCGTGAGGGAGCACAGGGGTGGGAGCCTGTTACACTAAAGCCTCACTTACTACTCATAACAACCCAGTGAGAGTGATTATTTCCCCATCTTACAGATGAAGAAACGGACCCTCAGAGGCTTCTCAGGCCCCAGAATCTCTTGAGGCATTGTTAGGAATGCAATTTTTTTTTTTTTCACCCAGACCTACTCAGAATTTCCCTGAGGCAGACCTGAGTGTCTGCATTTTTTGAACATGGGTGACCATCAGGTGATTCTCATGCTCAGGAAAGTTCTAAATCCTTGACAGAACACTCCAGTAACCTACCCACACAGCTGGAGAGCAGACCTGGGGTGAAAACCTGAGCCTTCTGACATTAAGTCCAGGGCTCTTTTCCGCAGGAAATGGAGAAGCTGGATGTCTGCCATCACCCTGTGCCCGTCTCAGTATCCTTTGCACAGGCTCATAATACACTTTCCTTGAGTGAGGGAGTGATTGAATGAATGAATCATGGGGCCCTAGCTGCTTGCGGTGGGCTGGGGCAGGAGGAGACCCTACACCAAGGGAAGGAAAGCTTGTGCATTGCTGAGATGCCAACGTGCACGCCGGAACCCTGTCACTTTCAGAAAAGCCACTGGCAGAAGATCCGGACCATGGTGAATCTGCCGGTCATGAGCCCTTTCAAGAGGCGCTACGCTTGGGTGCAGTTGGCTGGGCACACGGGTGAGCACAGGGCAGGCACCGGCGGGGCGGGCGAGTGCCCGGGAGAGGAGGAAGGGACCGGGCAGCGCTAACTGGTGCCAGTCCGCAGGGAGTTTCAAGGCGGCTGGCACCAGCGGTCTGATCCTGAAGCGCAGCTCGGAGCCGGAGCGCTACTGCCTGGCGCGGCTCATGGCGGACGCGCTGCGCGGCTGTGTGCCCGCCTTCCACGGCGTGGTGGAGCGCGATGGCGAGAGCTACTTGCAGTTGCAGGACCTGCTCGACGGCTTCGATGGGCCCTGCGTCCTGGACTGCAAGATGGGCGTCAGGTACACGTGCCCTGCCTGTCCGGGCGGGGGCACAGGGCGGGGAGAAGCGCTCTCCCGGTGCCCGGAGTCGCGCGGGACGGGGTCCAGGGCTGCGTTTCCTTACGCCCCACCGCTGCCTGCCCTCCACAGGACTTACCTGGAAGAGGAGCTGACCAAAGCCCGCGAGCGGCCCAAGCTGCGGAAGGACATGTACAAGAAGATGCTGGCGGTAGACCCCGCGGCTCCAACCGAGGAGGAGCACGCGCAGCGCGCGGTCACCAAGCCACGCTACATGCAGTGGCGAGAAGGCATCAGCTCCAGCACCACGCTTGGCTTCCGCATCGAAGGCATCAAGGTGGGCCAGGCCCGCTTTGCTCTGCAGCGCCCTGCCCCCCACCCTGCCCTAACCCCACCGCGCGGTGTCTCTCCTCCCTGCGGACCCCAGGGCCTCCTCTGGGGGCCTTTCCGCCTTCCCTGGCAGCCCACGTCCTGGGAGGTACAGCCACTCTAGCCCGATCCTCTCCCCTCGAGCAGAGGAGAAGCATGCGGACACTGACTTCCTGTCCCATTTCCTTCAGAAAGCCGACGGCTCCTGCAGCACCGACTTTAAGACCACGAGAAGCCGGGAGCAGGTGATTCGCGTCTTCGAGGAGTTTGTGCAAGGGGACGCGGAAGTGCTGGTGAGCGCCGGATTCTAGAACCCAGCGTTGTTGGGGAACCTGAAACCGAGGGGTGCCCTCACCTGTGACCCCCATCGTAGCATTTATCGCACCCGGGGGTTTATGTCTTCCTCACCATGGTATCCCTCCAAGCCAAGCATGCATCGTAGCCCCTAATGCTAGCAGAGGCTCGATTAGTATTTGGTTAATCTGCCCTCCTACCCTATCCTGCCCTCTCCAGAGGAGGTATCTGAACCGCCTGCAGCAGATTCGCGACACCTTGGAGGTCTCTGAGTTCTTTAGGAGGCACGAGGTAAGAGGGAGTAGGTCCAGGTGCGGGGGCTGTAGTCTGTGAGAGCTCCAGCGGGAATGGGATGGGGGTCTTCTCCAGGAAAGAGCTGTGGCCTGACCATGTGGGGCTCGGCAGGTGATCGGCAGCTCGCTACTCTTCGTGCACGATCACTGCCATCGAGCGGGTGTGTGGCTCATCGACTTCGGCAAGACCACGCCCCTCCCCGACGGCCAGACCCTGGACCACCGGCGGCCCTGGGAGGAGGGCAACCGCGAGGACGGCTATTTGCTGGGGCTGGACAATCTCATTAGCATCCTGGCTAGTCTGGCGGAGAGATGAGGCTGAGCCCCCGTTCTAACAGACCTGCGGCTGGGTCCCCGCCATGCATGCCAGCGAGAGACTGAAACCCCGCGGTGCGGGGCGGTTCACACTGTTCTGCAGGGCCAGGTGCCAACCACTATGGGACGCACTGCACGCGCTGGGGGCTGTCCCCCATACAAGACCCAGAGTTCCCGGAACCGATGGCACTAACTAACAGGGGGTGGGAGGTGGGGGGGGGGGAGGGGTGGCTGGGACAATGGGCTCCTTCCTGGGCCCAGCTCTTCTGAGGGGGCTGTTTATCTCTCTAGAGAGGCCAGATAATGAATTTTATTTCGCAGGCACTAGATCTATTGGTCTAACCTCCCACACTACAATGGACAGCCTTTCCCAATAAAACTAAAAAACACCAGCTTTGGTGACTCAGGCCTCCTCCCCTCCTTCCTCTGGTCTCTTTCTCACTTCTCTGGCATCCCTCATGTCCACTCAGATCACTGGAGGGTTTGAGAAGAGCTCTTTACTGGAGGCATCTGTAGGATTCGGGGCTGCCCAGATGAAGAATGCTCATGGGGGAAAGGTAATCCAGAGAAGGCTTCCCGCAGGAAGCAGTTTCAACCTCTGGTCCCAAAGATCAAAGGCTGGGAGTGGCCAAGCTCTTCTCCAGGAAGCCTGAGCTGGTTTCCAGGATGGAGGGTCCAGTGGTGCCAGGCTGGCCTGAGACAGGCCCAGACACATAGCACAGACTGCAGGGGACAGAGGCTACTGGAATAACAAGCTCCCTAGAAGCCTGAGGAGGAGTTCGGGGAGGAATTACTGTTACCGACAGCACCTGAGTCCTCATCTTCAGGGCCCCTTGGGGCCCAAGAGCCATAGGGGATTCCTCTGGATTCCTTTGGAATCCCCTCTGAGGTTGGAAGTCCTTGGATTTGGGGGTTTTGAGGCTAGAGGGCAGGCAGGGGTCAAGGAGCCTCCCTCCCTAGCATTTTAAGCTCTCCAGAATCAGTTTCTAGGCATGTAGGGCTCTTAGGCCCTCCAAAGACCTGCTCTCCAGCCCAGAAGTCCCTTCCTGCTCCAGGATGGGCTCCAGCTCCATTGGCAGGGGTGAATTCGGCACATCAGGGCCCTGTAATGGCAGGGCAGGAGAGCAGGGGACCACAGCATTGTTCCATGACTGCCCTCCTGACCTTCAAGATCAACATGGTCAAGGTGGGTCAGGGGCCACACCTGAATACGTATCTGAGATGCTTCAAGATGCCAGCAAAACCGGGGTGGAGTTCAGGCTGGTGCTGCCAACACTGGGTCATGATATGATAGTTCGTCCCACCCATGGCTGTGAAGGACCTTCCTCCCTGGACAATACTCCACATTCACACAGACCCTGGAGAGCCCTGGGGAGGGCCCATCCGTCCACCTCCATCAACGAAGTACAGCACGTCTGGGTTGGTGCACCCAGGCTAGGGCATGTAGCCTAATGAGACTTCCCAGAGCAGCACCCCCAAAAGATCTGCATCATGAGTGGGGGAAACTGAATGAAGGCCATCAGGCACAGCCCCCACTTTCCCTCACATGAGGTGGCCCAAGGGTAGAGAGGGGGTTGGGTGGGTTATCACCAGGAGTCTGTCTTGGATGTGAAGATGCCCTCCAAGAAGGCCTCTAGGGCATCCACCTGCCCGGCAGCCCTCTCTGTAATAAGCAGCTCTTCGGGATGGGAGGGCAAGCACCATGAGCTGCTCAAGTGCCACCAGAGGGCCCGTAAACTTCCTTGGAGCAGCAGCCTTCCCCACCTCCCCAGACCCCACACCTGTAGATATGTCTTGCCATCCCAAAGTCTCCAATCTTGGCCACTCAGCTGAGCCCAGTACAGTTCAGCAGGCAGCTCCTGGCGGCAACATCCTTGCAGGCAAAATATCACCGCCAGAACTCAGAAGCTCTTGCCCTGATCTGTTTCCATTAAAGATATATGGAAGGCAGTTCCTTGGGGAGAGGGTTGAGCCGCTCCCCCACACCCTATGAGTCAGGATGACTCCCAAATTGTGGATGAAGTGATTTTCTTCCAGGTAGTGGCAGGCCGGGGCTCTGTCTTGGGCCAGATGGAGCAGGTCCCACATGGCCAGAGGTAATGGCTGGCCCTGGGTAGGGCCCAGTGCATTAGCCCATGTGCATTTTAGGACACAAGGACAGGGTCTTTATTATTAATTTTTAAATTTTTATTTCTAGAGAGAGAGAGAAAGAGAGCATGAGCATGAGTTGGGGGAGGAAGGTGCAGAGGGAGAAGTAGACTCCTTGCTAAGCAAGGAGCCCAACACAAGGTTCGATCCTAGGACCCTGGGATCATGACCCAAGCTGAAGGCAGATGCTTAACCCACTGAGCCACCCAGGTGCCCCCCCCGCCCCCGGCCCACGCTCCAGACAGGGTGTTTAGATGGGCTCAGTGGGCTGGGAGAAGGGTCTTACCAAGTGTGGCTGGCTGTTCCTCAGGACACTCCTCACATCCTCTCCAGACATTAACTGGAGCAGAATTAGGTGAGGGGCAGCCCAGAGGCGGAGCCCCACACAGCACACAGCGTCTGAGGCTGAACTTGCTGGGTGGGGGTGCACATACCGCAGCTGCCAGCAGGGACGGAACCAGGCTGCAGGTTCCACGAAACTGGAGACAGGCTCTGCATCACTAGACCTGCTACCTCTCGACAGGGTGAAGAGCAGCTGTCCTGAGAGGGAGTTCTGCTCCCCCCCCCCCCCCGGGGCCGCTCGCCCCAGGCGCTAGTGATGATGAGCCCTCCGTGAGGAAATCAGCTCATCCTGACCAGAGCAGAGTTCTGGCAGGGTCTGGGGAGGAACACGGCTCCTGAGCTCCCCCAGACACTTCAGGAGAGTGGGCTGACCCTAGCTCCAGCAACTGATCCAGAAGTTCCACCCCTCTCACCTTGACAGCCACCTGCAGGGGGCTGGGGTCCCCAGGAAGGCCAATTACCAGTCCCTCATAGACTTTTCCAAAGGTACCATGGCCCAGGCTCTGTAGGAAAGGCTGGAAGGGCGTTTGTGGCTGGGCCTGGGGAAGCGTCCTAGAGGGGCTAGTGCCTACTTTCCCTTCTTGCCATCCCCTACATGCCCAGTTGGCCCTATCTGAGGACTCAAGTCTTTCAGCATCTCCCCAAGTACAAGCCCTACTGAGGCGATGTTGGCTGGCACAGAACCAGGGCAGAAGAGAGAGAAGGTATGGGCTCAGGGTGGAGGTGGGGGGGTCTGTGATGGGGTTTTCCTTATGTCCTGGCAGACACCCCAGGTAGAGGCAACCCTTGCTCCAAAGGAATCATAGGGTCCCTGCCATCCCAGAATTGGGGATGACAGCTGACTTTGGACAGGTTACTCTGCCTTTTGGAATTTCTCTGACCTCTGTCTCCTCCACACAGAGGTTTGGGGCCTGATGCTCTCTACGAACCATAATTTAGCACAGCAGGGCACGGGATGGGAGTGGGAAGGATTTAGAGGGCATACGTTCTTATATTTTGCCCATACCACAAGATTCAGCCCAAGTGTTAACTTTTTCATGATGTTTTTTTCCCACTGATCCTAGATAAAAGCAACCTTTCCCTCCTGAGAAACCCTAAAGCATTTTAAGTCTCCCATGTTAATAGATATCTATATCTAAATCTAGATACATATCTGAGTGCCTGGGTGGCTCCATGGGTTAAGTGTCTGCCCTCAGTTCAGGTCATGATCCCAGGGTCCCGGGACAGAGCCCTGCATTGGGGCTCTGCATTGGAGCAGAGTCCTGCTCAGCAGGAAGTCTTCTCCCTCTCCCTCTGCCTCTCCCCCCTGCTCTTTTTTTTTCTTTAAGATTTTATTTATTTATTTGACAGACAGAGATCACAAGTAGGCAGAGAGGCAGGCAGAGAGAAAGAAAGGGGGAAGCAGGCTCCCCGCTGAGCAGAGAGCCTGATTCGGGGCTCGATCTAAGGAAGGCAGAGGCTTAACCCACTGAGGCATCCCTCTCCCCCCTTCTCTTGCTCTCTCTCATGTGTGTTCTCTACCCCCTCTAATAAATAAACAGAATCTTAAAAAAATAAATCTAGATACATATCTAGATAGAAAAATAGGTAGGTAGATAGACAGGTATCACCCCTCCATACTAGACCACTAGTCTACATGCTCCTTGAAGGCAAAGCATACACTGATGAAGCTCCAATCTCCTGCCCAGCCCCAGGAATGGTGCCTGGCACACACCAGTCATCTCTCCCAGTTCCCTTCTGCTCCTCCCAGCCTGTGGCCCCAGGAGTCCAGACTGTGGACAAAGGCAGGACTTACCCACGCAAGTGACGGTATCATCAGCTAGCTCCGTGCTCCCTGGACACATGCATTTGGCTAACCAGAGCCCTGCCTGCCATTGGCAGTCTTTCAAAAGGCGATGACCAGACCTGAGGTGTGATCAGATCTCCACTTCTCTATGGCTCTCCATGACTGAGTAAAAGAATGGATATTGCAGGGTGAGGGTGGCAGACAGACATACTTTTCCAGCCACGTGGTGAATTCTAGTCCTGGACTTTATTTTATTTTAAGATTTTATTTATTTGACAGAGAAACAGCGAGAGAGGGAACACAAGCAGGGGGAGTGAGAGAGGGAGAAGCAGGCTTCCCGAGGAGCAGGGAGCCCGATGAGGGGCTTGACTCCAGGACCCTGGGATCATGACCTGAGCCGAAGGCAGACGCTTAACAACTGAGCCACCCAGGCGCCCCTGGTCCTGGACTTTATTTTTTTTTAAAGATTTTATTTATTTATTTGACAGACAGAGATCACAAGTAGGCAGAGAGGTAGGCAGAGAGAGAGGAAGGGAAGCAGGCTCCCTGCTGAGCAGAGAGCCCAATGCGGGGCTCGATCCCAGGACCCTGGGATCATGACTTGAGCCAAAGGCAGAGGCTTTAACCCACTGAGCCACCCAGGCACCCCAAGGTCCTGGACTTTAGAACAATGAGCAGTACCTGGCATTTAAGAGGTGGGAAGAGGGTCTGGAGGACTTCTGTCAAGCCTGCATACTTCCTCTTCTGGGATCCTTGAGCTCACAGGTTGAGCCTGAGCAGGAGTACCCCAGAATGCCCCATACTGGCTTCACAACGACAGCCTAGTTCTCGAGTCCTGTGTGTGCAAGAAACAGATAGTTCACAGCATAGAGTTGGTGGCTCAAATGGGAGTGGGTTCAGGGATTGAGGAATAAGGCTAGGCCAGGCTGAGAGGTGGGGGACGGGAGGGTTAGGGGCCAATACCTGCCAGAGGCTATAGGTAGGGCTCACTGCAGGGGTGTATGAGGGATACCCCATCTTCCCCATCAACCCAGAGGATATCACTCTCTGAGGCATCATCCCCTGGAAATTGAAAAGTGATAGAAGGTTTGGCTACAAAATGGGGGGAGGAAGCGGCACACAAATGGGAAGTGAGCTTATGAATAGGGGGGATGCTGTTGTCTCCAGGTGCAACTAGTGTGGCCCTTTCTACACTAGCATTACAACACAGGTGCTCCCAACTCCAAAGTGGGAGCCAGGAGCCAGACAGGTGGGTGGGAGTCATCAGCTGGAGCCTGAAGGCCTGGCTCAGGCTGGCTGGGACAACCTCCTTATCTGCCTGAAATCCTCTGACTTCATGTCTTCAGCTACAGAATGGTACAGGCCCAATCCACATGCTCATTTTTGTGAGAATGGAGAAGATGTATATAAAGTACTTCTGAACAGGATGGCTCAGACAGACCTAAAGGCTTTGGCTCTTTACATCAGTGATTTCCAAACTCTGGAGTGTATTAAAATCACCCAGAGGATTGATTAAAACACAGAGGGCTAGGAGTCTTCCTTAGAGTTTCTGATTCAGTAGGTTGGAGAGGGGCTGATAACTTGCATGTCTAACCATTTCTTAGGTGGTACTAATGTTACTGGTTCAGAAACCACACTTTGAGAACTACTAAATTAAATTACCCCTTCCTGGGGCACCCGTGTGGCTCAGTCAGTTGGGTATTGGGCTCTTGATTTCGGCTCAGGTCATGATCTCAGGGTGCTGAAATGGAGCCCCCAGGCAAGACCCACCACACGCTCTGTGCTGGGAGTGGAGCCTGCTTAAGATTCTCTGTCTGCCCTCAGCATCCCCTCCTCGCTCTCTTTAAAAAAAAATAAAAATAAAATAAAAAAAATAAATTATCCTGGCCTTTCTGCCTCTCTGCTCAGTTTGCTAACTCAGCCAGCTCTAAGTTCCTGGGACTGCTGTAGAGCAAGGAGACCTGTTGTGATTAAAAAAAAAAAAAAAAAAAAAAAGGGAGGGGGGCCCAGATTTAAATGAAAATCTAGGGAATCCTGTCTGCTTGTGTGATTTGCAGCTTACTTGATCTCTTTTCTTATTTTAAAGATTTTTTTTAATTTAATTTTTTCAGTGTTCCAAGATTCATTGTTGCTGCACCACATCCAGTGCACTATGCAACAAGTGCCCTCCTTAATATCCACCACCCAGGCTCCTTCATCCCTCCACCCCCCTCTTTTTTAAAAGATTTATGAGAGAGAGCGCGCGCGTGTGCGCGCTCACCAGTGGGGGAGGGGCAGAAAGAGAGAGACTCTAAAGCAGACTCCACACTGAGCGTGGAGCCCTATGTGGGGCTCAGTCTCATGATCCTTGAGATCAGGACCTGAGCTGAAACCAAGAGTCAGACACTTAACCAACAGAGCCACCCAGGATCATCTACTTAATCTCTTTTCCAAGAGCTCTTAACTCTACTTGTCCTGGGGCCTGGAGCGGGGCTCAACCCCTTGCCCACTTATCCTTCAGAGGGCATGTTCTAGGGTTCCAATGACACTTCTGGGAGCTGCTCTCCTTGAGAGCGCACCTACCCGGGTAGCCGCCGCCGCCTGCACCCGCAGTACAGGCCCCGCCACCTACCCCGGAGCCCCGGAGTGCGGCCCCGCGCAGCGTACCCCAGGCCTCCGCGCAGCCCCGGCCGCATTCCGCCCCTCCTGCAGGGAGCGACCGGCCTGCGGAGAAGGGGCCCCGCGACGTCCAGCTGCCCCCTCCATCTCCGGAGCGACAGCTTGATGGTCACCGGGGACGGGGAGCACGCCCACCTCCTCCCACCCGCCCCTCGCGCCTTCACCTGCGGCGCCGCCTCTCGCGCTGCTCCCGGGCGCCGCCGAGCGGTTCTCCAGTTTCTCGCCGGCGGCCTGAAGCAGGCCTCAGTCCCAGCGCCGCAGGTGGGCCCGCCCGCCTCCTCCGACCACCTCCAGCCTGGGGCTCCAGCTATCCGGCCCGCCGCCATGGAGCCTGCGGCGCGCCAGCCGTCGAGTGAGGACCGTCGAGTAAGGGAACGGACTCCAGGCAGGACCCAGGGACTGGGAGCCCAAGGCCCGGACGAAGAGCTTGTGTGGGCGCGCCGGCAGCAAGAAGCTTGGGACCCCAACGCGGATTGCTGGGGGCGGGAGCTGACCACGCTGAGGCCCGCACGTACCGGAAAGACGCAGGTGGCGCCCCCGCCACCCCCGCCGCCTCGCGTCCAGCGCCGCGACCCCGAGACCCCGGCGGCCCCCTGCGGCCCCCCCGTCGCGGCGTGCTCCTCAGCGACCCAAGACTCTCCGAGGCAGACGAGCTGGCTCTCCGGGCTCCCCTGCGGGCAGCGGGCGCCAGATTCGGCGGGGCCCGGGACGCTCCCCTCACAGCGCGGCGGTCTGAGCCCAGGGGAGCGACCTCAGTCTGCCCGGCCCCAGCCCTGGTGAGCTTGAGCCGCCTCATCCCACTGGCTCCGCTCGCTCCGGGACAGGCGTCCTCTCCCTGCTGTCCAGCTAGATGTAAAGGGGCTCCCCGCGACCAAGGGAGAAGACGGCAGAGACGAAGATGCCGTGCACCCGCGACAGGTGGTTCTCTGTCCCACTCAGGTGTAAGCTGAGATCCTACGGAAGCGGGCGCGGAGTCCGTGGCCCTCGCTCTTCGGTCCTCGCGCTGCTCGCCTGGGGCACAGGTTGGTGACAAAAGCGGCTCCAGAATTTATCTGAGGGGCTTAAGAGGCTGTGGTTGATTTTGAAAAGATGGGGAGACTAGGTCCGCACGCCAGATTAGATTTTACACTTATTTTAGGAGGCTTAATGGAGATGGGGGGGGTGCTCAAGCCACCGCTTGGAGCCGCTGCTGGTAAGGGGCTCTCCAGTGGCAAGCAACAGGCTGCTAGGTACCGGGCTAATTCAGTGGCGACCATTACCACCGACCCTGGTTCCACTGGAAGAAGGGACAAAGTCGCTAGGGCCACACAGGGTTGTGGAATATACCCTACAACAATGTGGTCACCTGAGGCCTTCTGTCCCCTGACTTTAGAACTTCAGACACCAGGGTCACCACCCACCTCCCCCTGCTCCACACTTAGAGGTACTCGCTGGTGGCCGGTGCCCACCACACCTGCATGCATTTCTGAAGCTCGGTGGGACCCACTGTCACCATCACTCTGCTGCTGGTGTGTGCCTTGTTGCACTGTTTGTGTGGGTCCTTGCCTGCTATAGGCCCACCGGATGAAAACAGCCAAGGCCTGTCAGTGCCTTGGAGTGGGGAGGGAGGAAAGAGTCATAGAACATCTGACCTGGCCTGGTAAGGTGAGCAGAGAAGGGAGGGAGAGCCTGGAGCTCACCTGGGGGAATTAGGGGAGAAGCTGGCTCTAAGCCACTAGGTGGGGCGGTGACGTTTGCATTTTGAAGCTGGCAGTGACAGTGGCGAGGATGGCAGAAAAGCTGCCTGGAACCCTGAGTTGGAGCAGAGAATGGTTCCTGAAATGTGACAGCGAGACAGCGGGGTTGGGAGAGGGGGCCTGTGGTTAAATGGGGACAAGAGATAAAGATTGATAAAGAGATAACCTCTCAACATCTAGCCCTTGTCTCTTGTGGTCAGTCACGTTCCTCAACTCACCCAGCCAGGACACACCAGCACCTGGAAGCCAGCCCTGACCAAATCTAGTCGCTGAAGCGCCTCTGGGTACCCACTGATACCTCTGTAAGTTTCTCTCCTGGGGAGTCCTTCCCAGTGAATGACCTGGGGCTGCACCAAGTTTGGTCTTGCAGGCTTCCCAACCTTTCCTCGACCTAGCTAGGTGGTCTCACCCCCAGGTGCTCTTGAGACCCTAGGGCCTGTCCCTCCTTCCCATGCTTCGTGATGGGGAACCTTGAATTCAGGCCCGCACCGTGCTTCTGGGCCCACTCAACAGCAGCACTGACCCAGAAGCACTGGCCTTGAGGGTTCCAGGCCTCTGGTGCAGCCACTAGGACCCAGTCTTCTCAACTGCTGTTCCCAAGCCTCCGAAGATGCCTCTAGCCAGATGTTTCCTTGACTGGCAGGAGGTACTTAGCTGCTGCTTCAAGCCATAGCAGCCGTGACCCTGAGCAGTCCATGGCTTGTTCAGCCTGCCACAGCTAGGGCTGTGGACTCAGACCGTGTCACTTCCGCCTGACCGCTCCTTATAGCAGAGTCCAGCAGTTTGCTAGACACTGTGGTCCTAAAGCCTGCCTGGCCACTCCCACCTCAGACCCCGGGATGCTGAAGGAGGGAAGGGCGGGGCATGTGGGCAGCAAGGTCCCTAAGCTTCTTGGAAGAGCCTTGCGAGCACCCCTCCCAGGGCTGTCTGGATCCCAAGGTAGGGGAGAAAGTGCCCCCTACCCTTTTGAGGCAGGAGGTGAAAAAAGGGGCAACCACATCCCAGACATCCTGCTCAGGCTTCTAGGTCTTTCTAGCTCTCACATCAGGAGCAATGGGGTGAGTGGTTCATTGGTGGTGGGGTGTGGGCGTGTGTAATAACACATAGGAAGTGCTCTCTTTGTTTTTTTTAAGATTTTATTTATTTGAGAGAAGGAGAGAGAACACAAGCAGGGAGGAGGGGCAGAGGGAGAGGGGGGAGCAGACTCCCTGATGAGCAAGGAGCCAGATGCTGGGGTGCTGGGGTCGATCCCAGGGCTCTGGGATCATGACCTGAGCTGAAGGCAGACACTTCAGCTTAACTGACTGAGCCACCCAGGAGCCCCAGCCAGTGCTCTTTTAAACTGCCCCAAGTAAGGCATCATTACTTGCCATTGTTTGTGTCTTTTCGGTACCTTTGTGACTGAAAGGCTGAACCTCCAGAAACCTTCAAACCCTCAGAAACATGAGTCTTTAGGTTTACCTCATACAACTCCACTGTCTGTCTTAACCCTTTGCACAATTTTTTTTTAAAGATTTTATTTATTTATTTGACAGAGAGAGCGAGAGAGCATAAGCAGGGGGGAGCAGCAGAGGGAGAGGGCAAAGCAGGCTCTCTGCCGAGCAGGGAGCCAGATGTGGGGCTCGCTCAATCCTAGGACCCTGGGATCATGACCTGAGCCAAAGGCATGCTTAACCATCTGAGCCACCCAGGCGCCCCCTTTGTACAGTTTCTTACTGTGATGGGGTAAAAGCCTGGATCCTGATCTCAAAGATATAAGTGCTAGTACTAGCATTTCTAGTCAACAATGATGGTGCACAGGTTGCACTGTTCTGAGACCGTTTCCCCACCTATAAAATCCTATGAAGAGGAATTGCTCTGTAAACCACAAGGGACCCTATAACTGTGAAGGTCCTCAGCCTTCAGGTGGTTTTGTGTCTTCCTTAATTTTTTGTCCGGAATACTAATTTTAAAGGAGGCCTATATACTAAACACTGGGAAAAAAAGAAGTGATAGTGGTTAGCTACTTGGTTGTCTAAGACTATGGTGCTAAGTAAAGATACTACAGTGATTCTGAAAGCACTGTAGGACCCATGCTCTATTGAACTCCATGGGTATCCCACTGTGAGGTCCCAGAATTTACTTGGTAGCGTTCCGCTAAGCCAGTGGTTCTCCAAGTGTGTTTGGGCTTAGATAGCCCCATCAGCACCACCTGGAAATCTGTTAGAGATGCAAATTCTTGGGTTTCACCCTAGATCCACTGAATCAGAAACACCGGTGAAGGGCTGGGCAGTGTTTGTTTTTTTTTTTTTAAGATTTTATTTATTTATTTGACAGACAGAGATTACAAGTAGACAGGCAGGCAGAGAGAGGAAGGGAAGCAGGCTCCTCGCTGAGCAGAGAGCCCGATGTGGGGCTTGATCCCAGGACCCTGGGATCATGACCTGAGCCGAAGGCAGAGGCCTTAACGCACTGGGCCACCCAGGTTGGGCAGTGTGTTTTAACACATTCTTCCCGAGATTTTTGTCACATGGGTTTGGGGACTAATCTGTTTGCAGACGCAGTAGTTGCTTATAAAACCTACTGTATTATTCTGTGTCTAGCAGCTCTGTTCATGGGAAGTGGTTCTCTCTACCTACTGACAGGGCACACTGCACTCACTCCGATGACCTGTAAACATGGGGGAATCCCACACAGAGAATGACACTGTAAGAAAGCTTAAGTGTTAGAATTTAGACAAAGAACCGAAAAACTGTACCAAAAGAGATGAACCAATGAACCAGAGTTCATGGTGATCCACTCCTTCCCAGCTCTTCCTTCCTTGGCACCACTGAAGTCCACAATGGAGGGGGAGTTGTAGGACAGCGCTACAGACTGTGTCCACTCTCCCCTCCCCCAACCAAGTTCATATGTGAACTCTAATACCCAGTGTGAGGGTATCTGGAGGCAAGGCCTCTAGAAAGTGATTGGGTCATAAGGGTGCCACCCTCATGGGTGGAAGAGGGTTAGTGTCTTTATTAAAGAAGCCGCAGAGGGACGCCTGGGTGGCTCAGTTGGTTGAGCGGCTGCCTTCGGCTCAGGTCATGATCCCAGCGTCCTGGGATCGAGTCCCACATCAGGCTCCTTGCTCAGCAGGGAGCCTGCTTCTCCCTCTGCCTCTGCCTGCCACTCTGTCTGCCTGTGTTTGCTCGCTCTCTCTCCCTCTCTCTCTGACAAATAAATAAATTTAAAAAAAAAATTAAAGAAGCCGCAGAGAACTCCCATGTCCCTTCCACCATGTGAGCGCTGTCCACGAACCAGGAAGTGGGCCCTCACTGGAGACCAACTGTGCCGGCACCTTGATTTTGGATTTCCCAGCCTCCAGAAATGTTAGAAATGAACTTCTGTTGTTTAGAGGGCATTCAGTCTATGGTATTCTGTTACAGCAGCCCCAAAGGATTCAGACAGACAACTATTGCACAGTCTGGTTTTTGCTTTCTTCATATCTCAGGATAGCAGTTAATGGACCATATGGAGATAAGATGCTGACCTCACTAAGGATACTTATACTCCAAATGGACTGCCGAGAGTCCTTTAAGAAGTACCCCTTCCTGGGGCACCTGGATAGCTTAGTCATTGGGCGTCTGCCTTCGGCTAAGGTCATGATCCCAGGGTTCTGGGATCAAGCCCCACATCGGGCTCCCTGCTCAGTAGGGTGCCTGCCTGCTTCTCCCTCCCACTCCCCCCTGCTTGTGTTCCCTCTTGCTGTGTCTCTCTGTCAAATTAAAAAAAAAAAAAAAAAAAAAGGTAGTACCCCTTCCTAAGAGCATTGCTCTGGCCTGGCTTGCCTCCAGAACTGGGACCCACATTTTAGTTGTCCCGATGTGAACTTAGTTTTTACTTCCCCATCTCTCACAGAAGTCCTGCTTCTCCCTGGGACAGTCCATCCTTCCATACCAATCCTGAACTACCATGTCTGAAATTAGTCCAAATCAGATTCCTAGGAGATACAAACATTTTTTATTTCAGTACACATCTACAGCATTCATATATCCTGGTCTGGGGCAGGGGAAGGAGAGATGTCCATAGTTTTCCTTGTCCCCAAAAGAGGGTTAAATAGTTAAGTCACCCTTCACTCCCAGTACAGACCCTCAGAAGCCCCAGATCCTGAGCTTCACACATCAGTATATAATGGTAGGGCTCACCCTGCTCCAAAAAAGCTCCAGTGGCCTGCTCCCAGGAAGGCAAGCCTTCTGTTCGTCTCTTGTGTACCCATAAGGACACAAAATCCTTTTGTCTGGCCAGGCACGTGTTGGTGAACCCCAGGAGAATGTATCCAAGTCTCCATCTGTAGCAACTGTACTAGGCCTTGGATACCCCATTTTGGAGCGTTCCTGACGTCAGTCGCTGGAGGTACTGCTGACGCAGAGGGGGCAACTGGGGATAGAGCTCAAAGCCTTCTGGGAGGGCAGAATTAGGGAGCTTATAGTGGAGAAGGTGCTGCCGGAGACCCTGCAAAAAGGGAAGAAATTTTATGAAGTAGCTACTGAGATCCTGTTGAGATCTCTGTCCCCAAGACCTACTATTTCCCCCCATCCAGGATGTGCCCTGTCCTACCTCATCTGCCAGCAGCCAAGTTTTCTGCAACAGGCTTCTGCGGGCAGCCTTGACCTCCTCCTAGAGGCAGAACAGGGAGGGAGAGATGGCACTGGGCCCAGGGCTGACACCCAGCATTGCCCTCATCCAACCCTCATCTCCTCCCCAGCTGACCTGGAGGCAGCTCAGTCACAGTCTCTCTTCTACCCTCTGGTGATGGGGATGTAACTTACTGAGCTCTTGGGGTCCTGGGAGAAGATGAAGCTGTTGACATGGGCCACGGCCACAGCATAGAGCACAGGGCACCAATGTGGACAGAGGGCACCGGTAACCAGAGCCCGGAAGTAGAGCTGAAGGAGGGCCAGGTTGTCTTCGGGAGGCTCTGTATAGCACTCCAAGGACACAGGCAGCTGTGATGGGGGAATGAGACATGCTGAGGGTGGGAATGTGTATCATGGGACAACAGGGTGGAGGCCTGATAGTCACCAGAGCCAGAGATAAGGTCCCGGACAGACATCCATTCCTGTCTAGCATAAGAGCTGAGGTTAAAGACTAAAGATCTAGGAAGCAGGGGAAACTGAGAAATTGGGAAGCAGTAGTAAATTTCTACTGCCTACCACTACTTGTTTAATCTGCTTAAAATTAAACTTTCAAAATGTCACTTTCAACTGCTCAATTATATTATGAAAACTTTCTAAAGTTCCTTTTCTTTGGACCAGTGACTCTCTAAAAAAAATCACTCTCAATTCCGTGCAGAAATGATTATGAGAGGGGCACCTGGGTGGCTTACTCAGTACAGCATGCAACACTTGATCTTGGGGTTGTGAGTTCGAGCCCTACATTGGGTGAAGAGATTATTTTAAAGAATAAAATCTCAAAAAAAAAAAAAAAAAAAAAAAAGGAGGCATGCCTGGATGGCTCAGTTGGTTAAGTGTCTGCCTTCAGCTCAGGTCATGATCCTAGGGTCCTGGAATCAAGTCCCACATCGGGCTCCTTGCTCCTTGCTCAGTGGGGAGTCTGCTTCTCCCTCTCTGGCTCCCCCTGCTTGTGCTCTGACAAATAAATAAATAAAATCTTAAAAAAAAAAAGAAGACATGATTATGAGAGAAAAAGATAAAGTTTATATCCAGTGGTGTTTATCAGAGTGTTACTTCAAATAGCAAAAAATTAGAAACCACTGTCGTGCCAACCAAGGGGTTCTGATAAAAGGAAGCACCTATACAATGGATTATAATGTAATAAAAGATGTTGATTTTTAAGAATATATAATGATTGGGAAATGCTTAATATATAATGATCAATGAAAAGAACATTATGCAGGGATCCCAATTTTATAAAAATATATATGCACATATAAAGACTAAAATAAAGAAATCAAAATCAAAACAGTTACTACTGGGCAGTGGGATTATGGATGACCATAATGTTCTTTGAAAAAAAATTTTTTTTAAGATTTTATTTATTTATTTGACAGGGACAGAACACAGCAAGAGGGAACACAAGCAGGGGGAGAAGGAGGAGAAGCAGGCTTCCCGCTGAGCAGGGAGCTGGATGCAGGGCTCAATCCCAGGACCCTGGGATCATGACCTGAGGCAAAGGCAGACGCTTAACAACTAAGTTACCCAGATGCCCAATTCTTCTTTTTTTAAAGATTTTATTTATTTGAGAGAGAGAGAGCACGTGTGTGTGTGCACAAGTAGCAGGGAAGGGCAGAGGGAGAAGCAGATTCCCCGCTGAGCAGGGAGCCCAATGTGGGTCTTTTTTTTTTTTTTTTTTTAAGATTTTATTTTTATTATTTAGTTGACAGATCACAAGTAGGCAGAGAGGCAGGCAGAGAGAGGAAGGGAAGCAGGCTCCCCACTGAGCCACCCAGGTGCCCCTGTTTTTTTTATTCTTAAAAATATTTTAAGTTTTCGGGGTGCCTGGGTGGCTCAGTGGGTTAAAGCCTCTGCCTTCAGCTCAGGTCATGATCCCAGGGTCATGGGATTGAGCCCCGCATCGGGCTCTCTGCTCAGCAGGGAGCCTGCTTCCTCGTCTCTCTCTCTGCCTGCCTCTCTGCCTACTTGTAATCTCTCTCAAATAAATAAAAATCTTTAAAAAAATACTTTAAGTTTTCTTTGTAGTTCTTTATATAAAAGACATATACATGTTAAATGTATTTATTAAAATATTTATATTTTGTTTACTAGAATAAGTTATAAAGAAAGAAAAAAAAACCCCAAACCTTAAGAAAATTAACTCTCTATAGCTTATATAAGTTTAACCATTTAGCCTGATTTTTGAGGCTCTCTAAGACTTTATTAGGCTTGCTCCCAACAAGTTCCTAAACTGAAATCTGGCTCCTTCTCCTTCCCACCCTGTTACATTCTTTCCTGCCTCTGAGCTTTTGCTGATGGTGTTCCACTAGGGACATACTGTCCTTATCCCCAACATAAAATTCTACCCATCCTTCAGTACCTAAGGCAATCCCTGCTTCTTCCCCAAAGCTTTCTCCTTATGGGAAGCCCACTTTGATCTTTTCCTTCCTGAATCCTGACCTAACATCTAAAATGTGAATAGGGGCGCCTGGGTGGCTCAGTGGGTTGGGCCTCTGCCTTTGGCTCGGGTCAGGATCCCAGGGTCCTGGGATCGAGCCCCGCATCGGGCTCTCTGCTCGGCAGGGAGCCTGCTTCCTCCCTCTCTCTCTGCCTGCCTCTCTGCCTACTTGTGATCTCTGTCAAATAAATAAAATCTTTAAAAAAAAAAATGTGAATAACTTAGAACTCTGTTAGGTTTTACTATGTCTCTCATCTAGATTGTAGCACTGAGTAATGAGTTGTGGCTTGCTAATAATAACCAATACATCCTATATGCCAGATACCCTGTTAGAGCCTTTCCATGATTCTGTTAATCTCGTCAAAATCCCCCAGAAGGTAAGGAACCTGAGGACCACCAAAGCTCCCCACTGCTCAGGACTCCCTCCCAGGCCCAACACAGGAAGGCCACAACAAGTTCTGTTGGCCTGAGAAAGTACCTGGGTCAGAGGCAGGCCCAGAGCTCGCAAGGCTCCCACATGCTCCCCAAAGAGGGCAAGGCGCAGAGTGACGCTGAACCGGCGCTGCAGGGGAAGGAGAACCAGGGCTCCAAAGAGGTGGTCCCCATAAGAGACAGCCTCAAAGTGCTCCAGGAAGCTGGCATAGAGGTCAGGGAAAGATGCCAGGCCAGGAAGTGGGCAATCCAGCTTGAGGTCCAGCAGAACTTGAGGCTGGCAGAGCCGGGCCAGGAGCGCGGCCACCAGATGTTGTACTGAGGTCTCCCGGAATAGTTCACTGTCCACGAGGAACACACACATGAGCCGTGCCAGGCGGGCGGCGGGAGGTACGGCCCAGAGGGCCTGAGGGCGCCAGCTCTCCAGGACCAGCACCCACTGCAGAGCCCGCAGAGCTGTGCCTATAGTGTCAGCAGGAGGGAGCCCCGGGGCAGTGTCTGCAGCCTGGTGGTAGAGGTGGATCAGTGGCAGGAAAGACCAGTCGGTGGGCAGCAGCGGCTCCTTTGGCACAGGGAGCAGCAGGCCGGGGACTCGCTGCAGCTCCCCTCGGTATGAGGCCTGTGAGGCTAGCAGGCTGGCTCGGGCCATTGAGCAGTGGGTCAGGTAGCAGCTGCGGATGCTGGGGAGGTCCTGGCAGGCCTGAGCTAGCAGAGTGCCTCGCCCACACCCCGAATCCTTGCTGCTCCCTAAGGACAGCCGGTCAGAGAAGTCGGCTGCCTCCAGACCCCCTGATGCTCTTTCCCTGCAACAGAACCCAAAAGCCCAAAGTGACCACTCGAACCACAGTGCTCTGGACACCATGCCAGCTCTCCAGGGCTTCCCAGAGGTTCCAAGTCAATGCTGCTCTTCCCTGTTCCCTAATCACTTTCTATGTAGTGCATGCAGTAGTTAAGAGGGTGGGCATCAGAGTCCGCTGCCTAGGGACAGGCTAACGGGGCTTCTCTGTGCCTCAGTTTCCTCACAGTAAAATGGGGATAACAGTACCTATCTCACAGTACAGGGAAAACACAAGAGAAGTACTTAAGAAGTGGCCAGGTACAGAGTAAGCACTCGGTCCCCATTAGCTGTTACGTGTGTACAGCTAGTTTATGCGCCACTTCTTAGCTGAGCGGTCATACGGGAATCTCACTGAAATTCTCTAGCGTGGGTATCTTCATCCCACTTCACTGATGAGAAACAGAAGCTCTGACACGGAGAGCACAATCCACAGAAGAAGGGGGATTAAACCCAGGGCCCCTGGCTCCATATTCAGGGCTGCTTCATCAACACCGACAGCAGCCTCTCAAAGGGCCGAGTTGATGTCACCAAGCCTGGACTCACGGGAGGAACTCCAGACGGAATACACAGCTCAGCAGGAGCTCATGGGCAAGGTGCTCACTTCCGGGCAGCAGTCGGCTCAGCAGGGCCAAGACCATACTGTGATGGAGGGCGGCGTTGATGGCCAGATCTGGCTGGACTGTTGCCTACGAACAAAGAAGCGGGGTGTGAGAGGGACAGAACAGAGAGATGTGAGGACACGTGCACAGAGGATAGCTGCCTAGATCCTAGGCATGTCTAGAGCAGAGGAGGGTGTGCATGGACTGCCAAAAGCACAGGCTCCAAAGAAGGTGGGGAGGGGTGGCGGTTAATGGGAGGTGAGGGGAAGGACAGCGGTACGGGGGATTGGGCTGTACCTACCGCTTTCTGCGCCAGAATGAGTGCCAGGTACTGCAGGTGGTACTCGTGGCGCAAGGCCCACGCAGAGAAGGGGGTGAGGTGTGGGGCGGCCATGGGAGCCAAACACTGGAGGAAGTAGTTCTGGAGTCCCGGGGTGGCCAATATGGCAGCCAGCTGAAGGAAAGCAAACTTGTTCAGTTCTGAAGGGAACTTTGATCTTTCCTGGTTCCTCAGGTGGCTGCCCCCTCCCCAGACAAACTCACAGAAATGGGGGCTGGCAGGAGAGACCTCCCTTCCCCCAGTGGTACCTTTTGTTCTGACTCTTCCCGTATAGCCACTCCATGCCCCTCACCAACCCCGCCTGACCCTGAACCAGGCGCCTAGGTCTCACCTGGTCACACAGCCCCTTGTGGATCCGCGCCAAGGTGTTGAAAAGACAGAGAAGGGCAGTGAGGAACGGGAACGGTGAGGCTGAGCCAGCCAAACTGAGAGAGGGGCGGCCTCCTGTGCTGCCCAGTGACACGAGGCTGGGGAGAGCTTCAGGGGCCCGAACACAGAACTGCGGGTTGCAGAGAGGGGAGCAGTTCCTGGAGGCAGAATGAAGGAGCTGAGAGGGGCTCTGGCCTGACGTGTGCCAGGCCAGAACAGAGCTGCTTGGTCTGCCACCAAGGCCAGCAGGAACCTGGCTATGTGGACCAGTACCCACATTCCTCAGAGTCCTCAAGTGCTGCCCGCTAGGGAGTCAGGTTTCCTCTGGCTGAGAGTTTCTATTTGGGATGGATGAGGAAGCTAGACCCAGGAGTCCCAAAGGGAGAGAAGCTGCCTCCTCCCCTCTGCTCCCACTTCCCAACCACACCCCTCCCACACAGTACATACCCAAAAGTACATACTCCTCCCCCCTACCCTCACTTCCCAATCTCCACCCCCACACACAGTACATACCCAAGAGAATCCCACAGGCTGTCCAGAGTGGGTGTGCGCAGCAAAGGTAACAGCAGGCTCTCTGACAGGCGCTCCATATCCTGTAGCCAATCCCCTGGGCATAGGCTTGGCTGGGGGACCAAGGAGCTCACTGAGCTAAGAGCCCAAGACACCCATTCTCCTAGAACCTAGGTCCCCAGGCCAAGCCCATTACTCTAAGAGCCCAAGAATCAAGTGTTTGGAGGCTTCTGCCTTCTGACCCTCTGGACAGAAAAGACCCTGAGGTTGTCCCAGCACCCACTGTCTTCCTCCAGGGAGACAGAGCTGCTGCTTGGGGGTCTCCTTTGCGGCTCCAACAGACGTGGAGGGGGAAAAAGGAAGAAAGGTGGGAGGAAAAACATAGAGAGCAGGAAAAAGCGGAATGGGGAAGTAGGGGTGGAGAGGTGGAAAGAGAGAGGGAGATAGAGGATGATGTGTAAAGACAGAGGCAGGCATGCAGGACACAGAGGAAGGTGGGCAGGCCACACTCACCTGCTGGCTCCAGGCCTGGTAGTGTGCATCCAGGAAGAGCAGGCAGGCAGTGGGCACTGGGCCCAGGGCCTGCCACATCTCAGGTCTGGGCAGCAACTTCAAGGTCTGTCTTAGACAGGGCTCCACAAGAGGCCGGAGCCCGGACACCTGTGTCCAAGTGATCGAGGAAGGGGTGGCCGACACACTGGCCCCAGCACTGTCACTACAGGAGTGCCAAAAGGGGTCACAGTGAAGGTCTGGATGCCTCGAGGCCCCCATAAGCTCTACCCACCCCCTCCCTCTGGAGGAGTGCTTCTCCCCATTCTGGAGCTCAGAGCTATCTATAACCCACCTGCTGGGTTCAGGGGTGGTGCTGCTGGTGGCCAGGGTCAGCTGGGCAAGGAGAGTGAGCAAGGACGCTATCCGCTGCATGGACAAGGGCCGAGGGGGCTGTGTGCTGAGCTCCTCTGGCAAGGCCTGCAGGGCCCGCATCAGCACTGGGTACAGCTCCCTGGGAGAGAACAGTTACTATCCGTCAGTGTATGAAGACCCTGCACGGGGAGACAGGAGACACAAGGCAGGGCACTCCCCCAGGGATCTGCAAGCTGGTTAAGGCAGTTCCGGAGGGAGAGGCCCCAGAGCTGGGTACTCGTGGATGGCTTCAGAGGGAAGGAAAGCTGGAGGCCGAAGGGAAGGAGGTAGACCTTCCAGGCTTCCTCCCAACAGGGGATTTAAATCGGATTTCACCAAGCTACTGAGGCTGTCGTGCACAGAATGTGGTCACCTCAGCATTGTTCTACTGTCCCCTGGCTAGTCCTGGCCCTCAGATTAGGCCCGAGTGCACAACTGGAGGGGTCTACAAGGGCGCCTCCTCCCATCTCTCCTCACCTGTAAAGGTCAGCACCTTGGCCATAGGAGGCAGCCACAGCCCACAGACGGAAGGCCTCACTGCTCAGAGCCTCAGCTTCCTCTGGGGGCAAGGCCATTTCCTGGGGAGCCTCTGCTAGAAAGCGGCTCAGGCGGCTCCGGAGATCAAAGCTGCTCAGCTGAGGGCAAGAGGGCAGAGTCTGGCATCCCATTCAGCTGCGGGCCCAAGCAGCCTCAGGTTCTCTTGCTATGGCGATGGGCTCAATTCAGCCCTGTTCCAGGCCCCTCTTGTGCCACCGGTCTTTGCTCTGGGCCAGGATGAAACTACCTCAGCCATCCCTCCCTCCCCTCCTTCTTTCTAGCAAGCACTTGCTAGACACCTTTTCTAGGGCGACTTGGCTATGGGTGATGGCTGCCCATCTCTACATGGCTCTCCTGGTCAGGGAAGAGGAGGCCCTTTAGGTAACGAAAGTACAGTGGGCCTAGAGAATACACTAGACTCCAAGTGACTAGGTTTCCAGCTGGTGGTTCCTGTTGCATTTCAGAGCAACTGGTTCAGAGGTGAAGAAGAAGATGGCATGAGCCAGTTACCCAGAGCCCAGAGGCCATGCTTAGCCCCCAGCCCAGCGCTGTCATCAGCCCCTCATCTCTGGACCTTCGTCCTGCTCACCAGTCGGGCAGCGATGTTCCTACCAGCCGAAGCCAGGACACGAAGCAGTTTCATGGCAGCGGCACAGGGCACTCTGTGTAGGCTGGGGGCAGGCCCCGCTCCCACGGGGGACCAGCTGGTGGGCAGAAACTCCCGAACCACAGTCTCTATTAGCCGAGGGCACTCTAGGACCTGTGGAGAACAGGAAGAAAAGGGAGGCAGGGAGGCTGAGGGTCAGGCCCAGGCCCACCTGGGCTCTTTGCCCATTCCCCATCTCCTCTCCTCTTTCTCACCCTTGTGGCTGACTCCAGGGAATGCCGGGCCAGACGGATGAGCACAGCTAGGATGTCAAGGACCACAGAAGGTGCTGGGCAGGTGACCTCTAGCAAGTAGCGCAGCCGAGGCAGCAGGTTGGTAACCAGAAGTCCCTGGTGATCAGAGATAAACCCAGTGCCACACACAGCTGGGCCCCAAGCCCCGATGACTGTTCTTGCCCAAGATGTGCTTGCCCTGTGGGGGTGCTGATGTGGAGCAGTCTGTTGAGTTGTCCAACTCTTGACTTCAGGTCATGAACTCAGGGTTGTGGGATCGAGCCCCATGTTGGGCTCTCCTCTGGTCATAGAGCCTGCTTGGATTCTCTCTTTCTGCACCACCCCCCATCCCCAAAAGACGTGCTCGCCCTCATGGTTGGGGGACAGGTGCAGCTGCCCAGCATCTTTACCTTGATGACATCGTGTCGAGCCAGGTCAGATGGAGGCCGGTTTCCTTGCTCAAGGTTCTTCCTTTTCACTTTCTCTGCTGGAGGCTCTTCATCTTCATCCTCATCGTCCTCGTCTTCCTGGCTGGGCATCAGAGGGAACACCAAAGCTCCACGGTACCAGGAGAAGGTGCTGTCAAGGAGATCCTGCCATAGGGAAGAGAAGGGGGTGGGAAGAAGAGGAAGAAGTCAGGCCCCAAAAGGGCCTAGGAGTAGTCAGCAGAAGCCTCGCACTAAGAACAGAAAGACAAGGCTGTTGGGTGTAGGGGCTCTTAGGAGAAGACAGTGCCGCTGCCATCCCCTTCTCTGCTCTGCTGGGCAAAGCCTTTGCAGTGAGGGTGTGCACAGGAGCAGGGTGTAGGGAACCTGATGCCTCCAAGCTCTGTGTCTATCCCTGTGTACCTCATCTCCAGGAGCCACCAGCAGAGCCCGAAGAGCCCGGATGGCAGCTGCAATGACCCCATCCACTCTGTCATCCAGGGAGAAGCGCAGCAGGAAGAGGAAACCAGCATCCAAAAGGAGGCGCAGGACACTGCCCACTAGCCGGTCCCCGAACTCACCAGCCTGGGCCTGGGGGGCAGGGGAAAACCTGGCTGAAGATGCTGAAGTTATAGAGTCTTTGTCCTAGGCCCTACACTTGCCCACCGATGACCCTGGGTTTGTCCCATTCCCAGTCTGCCCCAGGGAGAGCTGCTATATGGGCTCCTGGGGTCGAACGAAAAGGAGGTGGGGAAGTCTGAGGTCAGGGTGGGGGGCGAGGCATGGGGGCAGACAGGACTGGGCGGGCAGTCCACTCACCCTGCCGATGACCTGGGCCAACACGTGCAGCGCTAATGCTCTCTGCTGGGACATCTGGCTGCGCGTCAGGTGGAAGAGCTCCTGCAGGGAGTACCCTGCTCTCTGGGGCAGGGACAAGATGTCAGAAGAAGCCAACCCACGGGGCAGCAACCCCCAACCAATAAACAGAAACCCCTATATTCCCAGGTACTGCGTTAGTTGTCAAGGCAAAGACAAAGTTAAGTAAGTGGTTATCTCTTGCCTCTTTTCTACATGGAGAAAAACTGGTAAAGAAGGTAAGATTTGCACATAAGTAACCACAGCATAAAGCAGACAGGGAGAAATGCAGCAATCTGTGTTTAACTTGCAACAAGAGAATAGGAGAGAGAGAAAGGAGGGATGTGGGGGCACCTGGGTGGCTCAGTGGGTTAAAGCCTCTGCCTTCAGCTCAGGTCATGATCCTGGAGTCCTGGGATTGAGCCCCGCATTGGACTCTCTGCTCAGCGGGGAGCCAGCTTCTTCCTCTCTCTCTGCCTGCCTCTCTGCCTACTTGTGATCTCTGTCTGTCAAGTGACTGAATAAAATCTTAAGAAAAGAGGGGGGGCGGAATGTGGAAAAGTGGTGCGGTCTCAGTGGGTAGAGGGAGCTTCCATTGCCTGGCCCTGAGCCTGCAGGTCCCTGAGCACACCCTGTATGCGGGGGAGAGAGCACCACAGCAGTGAGGCGGGAGTGAGAAGGCAGAGCTAGAGGGTCAGCAGGGAGACACTGTCAAAGGGCTGCCTTGCCAGGCTAATGAGCCAAGACTATTCTGTGGGCAGAAGGGAGCCAGGAAACTTTCCAAGGCAAGGTGTGGCCTGGGCTGGCCCAGAGGGAATCAGTATGGCAGCCCCGTGAGGGCTGGATGGGAAGACATGGCCACCGAACAGATAAGAGGGAGCAAGCCTCTTCTGTAGAAAGCACCTGGGAAGGTGACAGGCATAAAACTGGCAAGTTCAGGCAAGACTGGAATGTGAAGGGAAGAGGAGAAACATTTTGAGCTTAAGAACCTACGGACAAGTGCCTGGGTGGCTCAGTGGATTAAAGCCTCTGCTTTCGGCTCAGGTCATGATCCCAGGGTCCTGGGATTGAGCCCCACATCGGGCTCTCTGCTCCACGGAGAGCCTGCTTCCTCCTCTCTCTCCCTGCCTGCCTCTCTTGCCTACTTGTAATCTCTGTCCGTAAAATAAATAAATAAAATCTTAAAAAAAAAAAAAAAAAAGAACCTACAGACAGCAAGGCCATGAAATGGAACAGGCTACAGAGAAGGCCCAAGGCAACTGACCAGAGGTCCTCTTCCATATGGCTGATAAAGGCACTTGCTGAGAGCTGCCCAGTCCTCCCTGGGCCCATGCCTCACCTCTGCCTCTTCTCCATGGTGGTGCAGCCCCAGATGGGTGGGCAGGTCCACGTCGGGGGCCAGGAGCTCTCCCTGAAGATTAAATCGGGCTTGCATCCTCTAATAGGAAGAGAAAGAAGACTGTAGGCTGGGGACACAGCAAATTCCCTACACCCACTCCTCACCTTTCATCCCAGGCCTCCGGTCCTGACTCTACCCCTGAGTGGAAACGGGACGCTTGGCACCATGGGACAGGCAGTGTGATGGGAGAGGACGAGGAGTCCAAAGGAGACATGTTCCTCAAGCCCCAGGGATTTGGAAAAGGGCCTGAGTTTGGGTGCAAGAGCATGGGGGAGAGAACAAGTGATGTGGTCCCAGTGGGTAGGGCTTCCATGGCCACTCCCAGCCCACTCCCCGCCTCGTAGGCCCACCGGTCCTCCTCACCTCCTGCGTCCGCTTCTTTCGGAGTGGAGGCAGATCCTGGGTCCAGTGCAGCTTCTCCAGCTCCACGGTGTCCATGTGCACCCATTCTTTGTGGGGGGTCAAAGGCAGGGCCAGAGCTAGGAAGATGGAAGTGGAGCGATATTCCCTAAGGAGCTCAGCTCACTGATCCCCTGGGGTCCCAGCCATTACCCCGCAGCTGCCACAAGGGTCTGGCAGCCACTGCCTTTAACTAGAGTTAAGTGGCACAGCCCAGGGGCTGGAACTCCTGGGAACTGGGCAAATATCTCAGATATGGCAGAACACACCCAGGCCTGGGCTCTACCCTTTGCTGACCCCAAGTACTTGCTGGGAGGGGCAAGAGAAAGAGGAGGAGGTAAGGAAAAGGAGAAAGAGGGAGCAAAGGAGGAAAGGAGGACCATATATATCAAGGAAAACACAGTTCTCCACTTCCTAGTACTGACCTTCTTTTTTTTTTTTTTTTTAATTCATTTATTTGACAGAGATCACAGGTAGGCAGAGAGGCAGGCAGAGAAAGAGGAGGAAGCAGGCTTCCTGCTGAGCAGAGAGCCCAATGCGGGGCTTGATCCCAGGATCCTGGGATGATGACCTGAGCTGAAGGCCTCTAGAGGCTTTAACCCACTGAGCCACCCAGGTGCCCCTAGTACTGACCTTCTAAAGAAGCAGAGGAGTGGGGCCTTGAGGGGGCAGTGACCCTGCTTCTGTGGGGCAAGATACAGAAACACAAATCTGGGAAACCCTCCTTTTTCTCCCCCAACCCTCACCTGACCTGCTCAGCTGGCCTGGAGCTCACTGAGCGGCAGGAGCTTCCTGGCTTTCGTAATCTAATTTCTTCTTTTGTTAATCACTAATAAAATAATCCAGGTCCTGGGAAATGAGTGCTCCCACTGGCCTCTCTGCTTTAGGTCTGGCATGTTCGTAAGACCTACGTCAGCCTTTTCTCCCATTGCCCCGGCCCTGCTATCTTCCCCCTCAGCATGGACAGCAGAGGCAGAAGACGGTGGGGTGGACAAAGCCGGAGCTGGGGTGGCTCCCATAAAGGTGGGTGGAGATGATCTGCTGGGGGAGGGTTCGGCCGTCACATCCTGCTGCCACTTACTGGGGGAGGGAGAGAAGGAACAGTAACAGGACAAGAAAACAGGAAGCACAGGCAGGAAGAACATACACATCAGCAAATAAAGACTGATTTCCAGACAATAATGAAGATTAACGTTAGATGTCCAAGGACAGAGAAGATTCTTTTTTCCCATCTGCCAGGCCTAGAAGAAGGGATACTTTCCTCTACTTTTATTCCCCCAAAGATGTCCCCTTTTGTCCAAACCTGGGGCTCCTGGATCCAGATCATCTTCCTGCCTGGGCTCACTTGCAAAAGTTGGCACAATGGGTTCCTCTCCAGTGACCTCAACAGAGTGTCCTCCTGGCCTCTGCTCCTCTGTGGTCTTCTCTCCTGCTTGGTCATGGGTGTGGCTGGGAGACCTCAGGAAGGCGACCAAGCTGGGATCTAGAGGAAAGGATGGGAGAGTGAGTGGTGACAGATCCTCTCCAGGCTCCTATAGACCTGAAACCTGCTGAACACTGCCTGTCTGCTGGTGCCAAGGCCAGGAAAAGCCCCTTCCCACACCTGGCCTGAGCCCCCTGGGTTCTCCTGGGACCTCAATGACCCACACCTGTCACCAGGACCTACCCACCCACCCTTCTGTCCATTCTTCTCAGTCCTCTGGCCCACCCAGGTTCCTGCCTGCCCCTGTGCTTGGCCCCAGGTCAGAGGCCCAAGGGAAGTGGCTGTGGAATAAATGAATGAATACTGACTAGGGCCCAAGAGAAGGCATTTCAGGGAACCATTTCTCTCGCTTTCAGCTAATTTATTTACACACAAATATTTACTGGAACCTAATCTATGTATGTTCTATGAAGGCACTAAGTATACAGTTTGCGACAAGCCCCACTCGGTGGTACTGTGGGGGTGAACAGAAACCAGGAAGGTAGGGCGTCCTACGAACATGTCACAGCTGTGCTAGAGAGGGCGAAGCTATCACACAGCATACGTATCCTAGAGTAGTACAGCATACACAATATAGTGGTTCAGAGCAGGGCCTGTCAGACCCCAGACGCCCGGGTTTACATCTCATCTCTGCTTCTTACCAGTCGTGTGACCAGGGGAGAATTTCTTCAAGTTTTGAGGCTCGTGTTTTTTCCCTAAGTAAATGAAACTAGTATACTACCTACCTTCCAGGACCTATTTGAGGACAGAATGAAATAATGCATTCAGATACCCAGCAAAGGTCTGGCCCTCTAAGCAGGCCTTCATCAGTGAGTGGTGGTCCCTTCCGAGACCCGGCCCGGCAGGAAGCCAGGCGTGCCATACCAAGCTGAGCCAGCAACCGCTGCTGCTCCTGCAGGATCTCCTCAGGGGCCATGGCGTGCAGTTTTGCTATATTCTCTTCATGGATGGTCTGGGCTTCTTGCTCAGCATTCTTGCTCCCAAGCCCCTTCCCAGTGACCAGATGGGGTCCCTTGAAGCCACGGCTGCCCCAGGGAAGCTGGGAGCCCTGCTCCCGAGGTGTGAGTGCCTCATAGGAAGCAGCACCTGGAACAAGTGTATCATCAGTTTCACTGCCTTGCCCCAGCCGGGCCTTCTGGCCCTCTTCCCTAACCCCATTAGTCCTGGAGACAGATGGAGACCCCAGAGATTTCCCAGGCACAGAGCAGAGACATCCCTTTACCCACCCTCCCACCCCCCAGTAAGACAAACACAGGCTGGATTGGGTGGAGACCTCTCCACTCATTTTTCCCCTTTCTGAGGGATATTTCCCTAAGAAACATCCTACTTTCTGACTCTTTTCTTGGGTGTCCAGGTAGCCGTCTGCCTCCAGAAGCCTGCCCCCAGCTCTTTTGTTAATTAAATCATTAAAGGAATTCCAGCCTACATCTTTATTTTACAGTCTCTGACAAATATCTCTGTCTCCTTCCTTTCATCTAGGGTCAAATAATGGCCTGCTTTTCCCCTGCACTTAAGATCCGGATGTAGACCCAAGCCACTGGTACTCAATACTGTAAGTGGGGATAATGGACAGCTTTCTCTTTATATGGCTCAAATGCCATCTAAATACGCCTTCATATTTGACACAGGGTAGACTTATACCCTAAGGTGACTCTATGATTGTGTATTACAAAAAGGCCAAGCCCAAGTCTCTTCAAACCCAGCTTACCATCTGGTGGATTCGGGGTAGACACTTCTCTAACTGGTGGGACACTGGTTTCAGACGCTTTCTTTGCTGCAATTTCTTGGGCAAAGATGCTTCTCTTACCAGATGTTGCAGACTTCTCCTATGGGGCAAGAAGAAAACTCAGGAGACTGATGGCTCACTACCCTCTTTTCTTCTCAACCTCTTTACACTAAGGCCACTGGAGCAAAGAGATAAAACGACTTGCTTAGTCTCCAAGGATCACAACCTTAGTGCTCAGAAAAAGCAGGGCTCTACAGGAGGACAGGTCTTGAAGTCTGTCAAATTTGAGTTGGATTTCTGGTTCCTCTACCTATTAGATACGTGGTGTTGGACAAGTTACTTATCTTTTCAGGGTCTCAGTGTCCTCATCTGAAAAATGGGGATGATGTTACCTACCTTACAGGGTTGTTATGAGGATTAAGTAATGTGTATAAAGCACTTAGCATGGTGCTGCCTTAACAAGAGAAACTGCTTATCATTATTCAGATTATCTGCCTGAAGAAGAGGCACTACGAGGCTTACCTAATGTCCCCTAAATACCACCTAAGCACCTTGCCTACCTGTCTCTCCTGTGAGCGATGAAACACAGGAGGGAAAGCAACACCACTGGGCACAGGCAGGTTCACTGCCACTGAACTTGTATCTCGTTCCTGCAGCAACAAAGCACAATGTAGTAAAGATACTGAGATTTCCCCAGGTTGGACACTATCCCACTAGCCCCAATTCTGTATGACTCGGAATCTCTCTAGAGAGTTGTGAATGCATCTTGCTTCTTTGGGTACAGTGATTCTAAAGCAGCCCCAAACTGACTGCAGGGGGATAAAATCCCACCTTTCTGAATCACACTCTACTCATACGGCTCACCACACCCACCCAATATCCTCACTGCCCCAGGATGCCTCATCCCACTCAACCAGGGTGAGACGCACAATAATCTTAGTCAAGACGGCAGTGATGTGCTGATCATGCCTGTTCAGCCTCTCTTCAGGGTCCTCATGTTCAGGCAGGTGGCAGCCGGGGCTGGGTCTAGCTCTCTTCGAGGGAGCAGGGACCAAAGCTGGGGGCGAATCTGGGAGGTCTGAGAAAGAAAAAAACCCCGGATGTGAGGATAGTCATTCTTTCCCAGGAAGAGAGCGAGGGCAAGAGGAAACCAAAGAAAGAAAGGCAGCTGCTGTGGAGTCCTCGCTCAAGCTGTGTCACCCTGGGCAAGATATTTAACCTCTGTGAACCTCAGTTTCTTCATATGTAAAATGGGGCTGTAGCAACAGAGGTTATGCAGAGTCTGAAATAATGATGGGGAAAAATCCAGCCAAATCCAGGACCCTGAGGTCACACCCTCTCTCTTTCTCAGCCTCACATCCACAGCCACTCACTGTCCAGTGTCACCACATCCCGACGGTCCTGCAGCAGAGGCTGGTCCAGGTTAGTGTTGCCACCTCCCCTGCTTCCTTTCTTCACCAGTTGTACTGCTGGAGCTGCACCAGTTGCAAGAAACTGACTCTGGAAGTGCAGCAGGTCCACCTCTGACTCCCCTGGCTTTGGTCTCGACAGCATCTCGACACTCCAGCTGCTGCTCTCCTGCAGTTCTTTCCAGCACTGCTTTGGTGTGGGGATTGCCTCTCATTCAACCCTACAAACAATAAAGTTCATGGGCCCTCTGCAACTGAACCCTGACTCTTTATTGTGCATCAGAAAAGACACTTCTTAGGTTCACATCAACTCATTCCTTCTCATTCATACCTTATTGCCACCCCCTCCCTGTTTGGCCCTCCTTGAAGTCATCAGCCTAATAATATTTACTGCCAACTGAAGATTGTTTACAATCTATGGATGATAAAAAGTCTCAGGAACAACTGTAGGGAATCTAAGAAAAATAACATCAGGAACCAGGCAGATAGGGAATAATGATTCTGTATCAAACTAGAAAGACTACGCCTGGCCTAAAGGTGTTCAAATTATTCAACCAACAACCAACCAACCCTTGGGCTATAAAAGATCAACATATAAAAATCATCTGTATTCCTATACACCAGCAAAATGAACAATAAAAAAATTAAATTTAAAAAACAATGTCATTTACAATCGCATCAAAAAGAGCAAAACACTTAGGAATAAATTTCACCAAAGAAGTACAAGACTTGTACACTGTCGGGCCCGACACCTGCCCCTAGGGGTCTGCGGTCGCCGACATTTCTGGACCACCCGCATCAACAGAGAAATCACCGAGTCTCAAGTTTATGCAGCCTGAGGATGGAGGGCCGTTGCCGGGATCTCCACACCAAAGAGGCCGCGGCCACTCCAATGTAGAGCAAAGACACTCGGGGAGGCTCCCCTAAAGGAACCGGATACCCTGGAGCCGAGCCCTCAGCCGGGGAACTCTGAAGTCCGTCTCTCCAGCTCGGCCCTTACTTACTCTAAGACCGCCCGGGCGCCGCCATCTTGCCCCTCAAGGGCCGCGCTTCCGCCGTCGCCAGATTCGAGCTTCCGCCCCGCACCCCAGCCCCGCCTCTCGCTGGTCTGGCTCCACCCGCTCTCGGGTTTGCCAGCTTGGCGCTTGGACACACACACACACCCCCTTTAAAAAAAAAAAAAAAAAAAAAAAAAAGTTTAGTTAAGTGATCTCGACATCCATTCTATGTGGGACCCAGCTCCACCCCGTGATGGAGAGCCGCATGCTCTTACGAATGAGCCAGCCAGGCGCCCCTGCGCTCGGAACCCTTGAGCGCCAAGATACTGGGCTATCTCTGCCATATTCCACCACCTAGGCTCTCTGCTGACACTGAAAACACTCATCCTTTGGACGTAAGGCAGGCACAAGCCCTTTTGCGCATAGGACACCCGTGACGGAGGCAAAGTGTACTTCAGACATCCCTCTGCACTCACCAGCCCGGATAATCCCATCCTAAACCCAGCACCCAAGCTCGTGCCCAGAAACCAGCACACACACTGCGTTTATGGGTGAGCAATAAGGTAGGCATGTAAAAGGAAAGGCGAGGCTTAATGAAGAAACTCTTGTAGGAATGGCGGTGGTGAATTGCCCACGGGGTAATCCCCTTCGTGAGCAATCCACCTTTGTTCATTCTAGTGTCTCTTCTTGAAATTTCTCCCTTTCTTCTTTCCCACCTCCTAACCCCATAGTCTTTACCTTCCTTTAAGGCCTAGCTGGAGTGAACCCTAAAATCTCTGCCAATCAGGCCTATTCACTGAACTTTCCTTGGAATCTTCCACCATACCACTTGCTGGCTTGTTCGGAATGCATTGCCAGTTATCAGCTCTTGCTGGGTCACCTTTCATAAGTATATGTGCTGTTCTCTTGAATAGACTGTGGGCTCCTTGGGGGCACCAGGCCTTCTTTTTTGCATCCATAGGACTCAGCACCCAGCATATTGTCTTGAATCTAGGATCCTAGTAAATCATTGCTTGACTGAAGACCATCTTAGTGCAGCCAGTGTTAGTCCATTGGTTCTCAAACTTTAGCAGGCATGAGAATCACCTTGGGGGCTTATTAAAAACAGACTACTGGGCCTCACCCTCAGGAG
The DNA here is from genome assembly GCA_004024625.1 of Mellivora capensis. Lineage (NCBI taxonomy): Eukaryota > Metazoa > Chordata > Mammalia > Carnivora > Mustelidae > Mellivora > Mellivora capensis. Next base: position 117,778 of record PISX010000240.1, on the reverse strand, counting down.
TTTCTGATTCAGTAGGTCTTGGAGAGGATCCAAGAATTTACATTTCTTTTTTTTTTTTTAAGAATTTATTTATTTGACAGAGAGAGATCACAAGTAGGCAGAGAGGCAGGCAGAGAGAGAGAGATAAGGAAACAGGCTCCCTGCTGAGCAGAGAGCCTGATGTGGGGCCTGGATTCCAGGACCCTGGGATCATGACCTGAGCCAAAGTCAGAGGCTTAACCCACTGAGCCACCCAGGTGCCCAAGAATTTGCATTCCTAAGTTTCCAGGTATTCTATAGCCTCCTTCTTTAGTTCTCATGGTCTCTGCAGCAGTAAATTTCAGCTACTAGGTTTTAGCCATCCTTGAGGTCCAAAATGGTACTGGACCTGGTCAGAAGTTATGAGGAATAAGGGAGGGGAGCTAGAGCTAGAAATGCTGGAAGAACGATAGTAGAAAATCATTGTTTGCAACCACTAATGAAATAATTGCTCCAGGCAATGATCATCAACAACTGATAAAACTATTAGGTAAAAGGTTGATGAAGATTTTATATATAATGGATCAGGTTGCCAGTTTATGAATATCACTAAAAGTGAGACTAGTGGACATAATCTGCTCCTGATCCGATGAAACTGGAAGTTATAAAACACTTCCCAAGTAAACCTTCCTGCCAGAAATTGAACTTGAATCTAGTGAAGGATCTAGCTCCAACTATTAGTCTACAGGAAATATGTGTGGTAGAGGAACATGTTAAATGATAACACAAGGATACAATTAACCAGACCCAAATTGTGGAAAATTCTACAAATGACCCAGTGTCTTCTATAAATTTCATGTCCCAGAGAGAAGGGGACCTTTTACAGATTTACAAACACATGAGACACTATCAATTAAATATATGGTCCTTATTTGGATCTTGATTCAAATAAGCCTAATGTAAGAAGATGTTTTTTTGAGACTGTTGGGGAAAACTAAACACAAATTGGGTTTTATATTAAGGATTAAAAATAAATTATTGGTTATGGATATGGTTGTTTTGAAAAATAAACTTTATTTTATAATAGTTTTAAGGGACGCCTGGGTGGCTCAGTCAGTTATTCATCTCCCTTTGGCTCAGGTCATGATCCCAGGGTCCTGGGATCGAGTCCTACATCAGGCTCCTTGCTCAGTGAGGAACCTGCTTCTCTCTCTGCCTGCTGCTCCCTCTGTTCATGCTCTCACTTTCTACCTCTCTCTCTGACCAAAAAAAAAAAAAAAAGAAAGAAAGAAAAAAAAGGAATAGTTTTAAGATTTTATTTATTTATTTTTAGGATTTAATTGATTTATTTGAGAGAGAGAGAATAAGCCAGGGGGAGGAGCTGAAGGAGGGAGAGGGAGAAGCAGACTCCCCTCTGAGCAGGGATCCTGATGAAGGGCTTGATCCAGGACCCCGCGATCATGACCTGAGCTGAAGGTAGACGCTTAAGTGACTGACCACTCAGGTGCCCCTTTGTTTACTTATTTTTTAATATAATCTCTGTCCTCCAATCTGGGGCTCAAATTCATGACCTCAAGATCAAGAATCACCTGCTCCACTGACTGAGCCAGCCAGGAGCCCCTAAAATAGTTTTAGATTTACAGGAAAATTACAGTTTCCATTTACTCCAAACATAGTTTCCCCATTTCTTAAAAATATTATTTATTTATTTTGATAAAGGGTGGGGGGAAAGGAGGGGTAGAGGGAAAAGGAGAAAGAAAATCCCAAGCAGGCCCCATGCCCAGAGCAGAGCCTGACACGGGGCTCAATCCCACCACTGGAGATCATGACCTGAGCCGAAATTAGGAGTTAGATGCTCAGCTGACTGAGCCACCTAAGCACCCCCAAAGATTTTATTTTTAAGTAATCTCTCTCTACACCCAACGTGGGGCTCAAAACCACAGCCCTAAGAGCAGGAGTCACCAGCTCCACTGACTGAGCCACCCAGGTGTCCCCCATTTCTTTAAAATATTTTATTTATTTTTTTGAGAGAGAGAGCACAAGCTGGAGGGAGGGCGGGGGAGAGACAGAGGGAGAAGCAGACTCCTGCTGAGCAGAGAGCCCAATGCAGGGCTCAATCCCAGAACCCTGGGATCATGACCTGAGCCAAAGGCAAATGCTTAACTGACTGAACCACCCAGGTAAACCATTTTTTTTGGGGGGGGGATAAAGTTTATTGAATGATAGAGTACAAAGCTCCCAAAGAGGGAGGGGACCTGAGAGGGTTGGCCTTGCCTACCATCTTTTAAAATTTTAAGTTTATTTATTTGAGTAATGTCTACATCCAAAGTGGGGTTTGAACCCACAACCCTGAGATCAAGAGTCACATACTCTTCTGACTGAACCAGCCATGCACCCCCCCCTTATTTTTTATTATTTATTTATTTAATTTTAAAAAAGATTTTATTTATTTATTTGATAGAGTTCACAAGTAGGCAGAGAGGCAAGCAGAGAGAGAGAGGAAGGGAAGCAGGCTCCCTGCTGAGCAGAAAGCCCAATGTGGGGCTCGATCCCAGGACCCTGGGATCATGACCTGAGCTGAAGGCAGAGGCTTTAACCCACTGAGCCACCCAGGCGCCCCTATTTATTTATTTTTATTGACATATAGTGTATTATTTGCTTCAGGGGTGCAGGTCTGTGAATCATCAGGCTTACACAACTCACAGCACTCACCATAGCACATACCCTCTCCAATGTCCATCACCCAGCCACCCTATCCCTCCCCTCTCACCCCTCAGCAACCCTCAGTTTATTTTGTGAGATTAAGAGTCTCTTATGGTTTGTCTCCCTCCCCAGTCCCATCTTGTTTTTTTTCCTTCCCTACCTCCCAAACCCCCGCCCTGCCTCTCAAATTCCTCACATCAGGGATATCATATGATAGTTGTCTTTCTCTGATTGACTTATTTCACTCTAGTTCCATCCATGTTGTTGCAAATAGCAGGATTTTGGAGGTTTTTTGATGGCTGCATAATATTCCATTATATATATGTATGTATGTATATATATCTATATATATATAATCTTTATCCATTCATCTCTTGTCAATTTTTTTAAGATTTTATTTATTTATTTGACAGAGAGAGATTACAAGTAGGCAAGAGAGGCAGGCAGGGAGAGAGAGGAGGAAGCAGGCTCTCAGCGGAGCAGAGAGCCTTATGCGGGGCTTGATCCCAGGACCCTGGGATCATGACCTGAGCCGAAAGCAGAGGCTTTAACCCAGGGAGCCACCCAGGTGCCCCTCTTGTCAATTTTTAAAGTGAGCTCTAGGGGCCCCTTCTGCTTCTGCTTCCCTTCCTCTCTCTCTCTGCCTGCCTCTCTGCCTACTTGTGATCTCTGTTAAATAAATAAAATCTTAAAAAAAAAAGTGAGCTCTACGCCTGATTTGGGGCTTGAACTCAGGACCCCAAGATCAAGAATCACATGCTCAACCTACTGACCCAGCCAGGTGCCCGATTTCCCCTGTTTTTAACATCTAACATTAACAGGTTATATTTGTTAGAATTAATGAACCAGTGTGCCTGGATGGGAGCCTGCTTGAGATTCTCTTTCTCTTCTTCTGCCCCTCCCACCTCTTGTGTGTGTGTGTGTGTGTGTGTGTGTGTGTGTATGCACATGCCCCTAAGATTTGCTTTTAAAAACTCTAGGAAGGGGCGCCTGGGTGGCTCAGTCAGTTAAGCATTTGCTTTGTCTCAGGTCATGATCCCAGGGTCCTGCAACTGAGTCCCACAACAGGCTCCCTGCTCAGCAGAGTCTGCTTCTCCCTCTCACTCTCCCGTCTGTGCTCTCACTCTCTTTATTTCTCTCTCTCTCTCTCACACACACACACGCATTAATAAATAAAATAAAAAGTCTAGGAAAACACCAAGAAATGGGACAATAGAAGACAATTAGCTAAGATAATCATTGATGCAGAATGATTCATTATACTTTCCTCTCTATTTCTGTTTATTTTTAAAATATTTCATAATAGAAAGTTTTTTAGGGGCTGCTGAATCAATTAAGCATCCATGTCTTGATCTCAGTTCAGGTCGTGATCTCAGGGTCTCAAGTTCAAGCTCCACGTTGGGATCCACACCCAGCATGGAGCCTACTTAAAAAAAAAAAAAAGTTTAAAAAAAATAGAACCAGAAAAGAAAAGTATCACTTGCCAGGATGTAAAAAGGGTCAAAAAAGGAAACACAGCTAGATATAAGAACTTCAAACAAATATACTCACACTCACACGTATATTTCCTTTGCCAGGTGACAAGGGCCCTCAGGGCCATCCCTAGGCGAAATTTTGAAGAGGACATTTTTTTTCTTTCATGTGTTCAGACCCATGTGCTGTTTCAGAAACCCCAAACTTACTGTTCTCTCCCAGCCTCCTTGGTTTGCTTCTAGGAAAAAAGTCTGAGCATTTGAAAGTCCCTTAGTGACTGTACATCGAAGTTCTGTCTTTTCTAGGGATTTACCTTTCCACTCCATCTTCATTTGGGCAAGGCGTTGCACTGATTTGGACTCAGGAATTTTAGGCAAGCAGTGTTCGGCAGGCACGGGGGCCATCCCCAGCGCCCCTGCCATCACACCGGCAGGCAGTTTGCCTCCAAGCCCTGAAGGAAAGGCCTCCCTGCTTTCTCTAAGGGGATGTGGAGCACAGTCTGCAGCCTGCCCATTCCGGATGCGGCATGTCCCAACTCACCTCTTGAACCAGTAAGTAGTCCAGAAAGAATGGATCCTTGCTCACAGGGCAGCAAGACTACGTTGACCTCATGGCTCACCTTGGTTCCCTCTTGGTCCATTCCTCCTCTTCCCTGAATGGAAAGCTGAAGCAGCTTCTTCCTGAGACTGATGGAAGTTGCCATCAGGCGGTTCTGCTCCTACGGGCAGATGGTTTTTTTGTTTGTTTGTGTGTTTGTTTGTTTTAGAGAGAGGGGGTGGGGAGAGGCAGAGGGAGAGGGAGAGAGAATCTCAAACAAGCTCCATGTCCACCTTGAGGCCACCATGGGGCTTGGGGTTGGATCTCAGGACCCTGAGATCATGACCTGAACTGGAAGTCAAGACTTAGATACTTAATCGACTGTGCCACCCGGGTACCCCGGGCAGATGGTTTATCTTTCCAGGTTTGTCTGTGTTTTCTCTCTATCCTTGGCCTCCTTGGGCCGACCTGGATCATAAAAGGCAGAGTGGGCAGATACTTACTTCACCCAAGAAGGGAGATGCCAGGGCCCAGCTCAGCTCCATCCACAATAAGGGGCTGCTGCTGGCCCTTCCTCTCCCCTGTGGTTCCTTCTTACTCCCTTGGGGTAGATCATAGCTGGCTCTGGTTCTGTTCTGAGGACAGCAACTCCTGGGACAGCTGCTCCTGCATTTTGTCAAATACATTTCCTGTTGATTTGATTAGTTCCCTTCGAAGCAATGCATTTATGAAAGGAAGGAAGATTTTGCAGGCATGTATTTGCACAGGCAGCCAACCTCCTTCAGTGACACACACACAGACACACACACACAGACACACACAAACACACACACACTTTCTCCCCATCCACCTACAAAGTGTCAGTCACATTTAGAGTTTGCACAAATGCACACCCTCCCTCGTACATCACAATGCACACCCTCTCACCCACCTACACACTTCTTCCATAGAATCACACCTGCTCACATACCCTTAAAGCACATTCCTATACCATGCTGAGAAAGAGAGGTTAGGAATGTGTTGCTACAGCTCAGGAAGGCAAGCACTCTGTGTGGGAACTAGAAAGTCAGAAGACCAGGACCCCACAGTCTCCCCTTCCTCCTGCAAATAGAAATACTAAGAATAGAGAAGGACTCGAAAGCAAGGGTAAAGAAAGCAGACTCAGAGCTCCTGGCCCCACCCAGAAAGCTTGCCACCCCTGGGTAACAGTGATGTGCCTGAGGCCTGCAGCTGAGATAAGAATTTGTCTAGGCTGTGAGCACAGAAAGCAGTGGCATCCACGTGTCCAAAAAGCCCATTTGGACTGGTAGCTAAGGGTCATCCTCAGGCTGGGATTCCCCGTTGGAGCTCAGGAAAGGAAGAAAGAAATGAGGGGAGAAGGGAAGTGGAAGGTTGGGTTTGGGCTCTGTGTTCGACGTCCTCTGGGAGAGAGTCTTTCCAATGTCAACCAGAGTCAATAGGAGAAGGCTTTCTTGCACTGGAAACTTGAAGTCTCCTGGAGAGGGGAGATGTGTGGAGAGGGCTCCAAGGGGTGACGGGTGCCTAAGTGCAGAGCTGCGGCAGCCACTTTGCTGCAGTAGCAAATAGGGCCCCAGTGCACCTGGCTTCAGCCCCAGACTGCCGTCTGCCTGCCCTGACCCAACTCAGCCCAAACGCTGTGGATTCTGGAACAGAACAAGTCTTTTCCTTTAAGAAAGGGTCCTGGAGCCCACCGACAGCACCCAAGGAAACTGGCAGAGCGCCAAGCTACACTGAGACTTCAGGCCCCTACCATCCAAGTCTGACAGCCCTTCTGGAGTCTCTCCTGGTGTTGCCACCTGAGGGCGCCTGGAGCTGGGTCTGAGGCTGCCGCGGGCGGGGCTGTCGTTGTTATCATTAGGATAATTAATAAGCATGCACTGACCAAGTGGAGGAAGAGGAAGGCCCCTGCTGCTCATGTGAATCCCTGGAAAGATCCAGTGAGGCTGTGCGGGAACAGGGGACTGAGTAGCTCATTCCTCCTCCCTTCCCAGGACTTTTGGAAAGGGCGCTGGGGAGTAGGTTTCAGAGGACAGGTAGAGAGGCAAGGGCGAGGGGAGGGGAAACACTTGGTTGGCTGCGTTTGGAACCCACCTGCAACAGCCTGACAGGATGTCTTTGGGCACAGCCACCCCCGTGATTACTGGTTGTGGGGCAGGCCAAACTCTGAGGCAATTATTCATTAATTTAACAGGCATCTGTCTGTTTATTTATGGAATGCCTACTATGTGCAAGGTGGTCTGCTAATAATAACTGAGGTGTTATTGGATACTGTGAGGACACAGCCAACTTTCACACCATGTCCTAGGGGATGGGGGTGGGGAGCAGAAGCAGAGGAAGCAACTAGGAAGAATGACAACCCCCAAAGATATGGACCGTGGGGCTTTGGCCTGTGTGATGTAGCAGTGGGGATGTCAGATATAAAATGTGAGGATTACCAAAAAGGTCTTGGAAAACTCGAGACCTGAGGCCCAAGATCCTGGAGGAAAAGGGGTGGGAAATGGAGCACGGATAAGGGAATTTTGGGTGAAAGACTCAAGAAAGAGGCAGGAAGGAGTGTTAGGAAGTCCAGTGGGGGGAGCCTTGAGTCACGATTTCGGAGGCTCTGACGGTTGGGAATTTAGGGGGCTGAGATGCTTCATGTCCTGAGATGGAGGACGGGATTCTGGCATCAGAGCCTGGACAAAAGTTGGGGTGCGAGAGGTTTTAGCGAGATTTGACAGCAAGATCTGGAGTGCTGGGTTTGAAAGGATGCTGGAGAGTGTTAAGGGAAAGGAGGGGCGTGGCTGAGTGCGCCACTCGGGCACCGGGCCGATGCTTGGGTCGGCCCGGGGGTAGCTGGTCCGGGGTCCCCGCGCGGTTGGGGAGGCCGGCGGGCGGGGGCCGGCCGGGCAGGCGGCGGCAGGGTAGGCGCTGGGAGCCAGAGGCCCGAGGCTCCGCGGGGGGGCGGTACGAGCTCAGGCTTGCGGGCGGGCGGGCTAGGGAGGAGGCGGCGGCTCGCAGAACATCATGAATCAGCGGCGGCGGCGACGGCGGCGACGGCTGTGGAAGAACCGCGGTGGCCCAGCGGCGGCCCCGAGGACCCCGCACTGCTGACGGCGGCCGGGGCGACTCGCCGCGGGCGCGGGTCTCGGAGGCGCGGGCCCCAGCGCCGCCCCCGGGCCGGCCCCCGCCCCTCCCGCGGCCCTCCGCTCTTGTCCCTCCTCCTCCGTCCCTCCTCCCTCCTCCCCTGTAGCTCGCGGGCCGGGCCCGGCATGGTGCGGCGTCGCCGCCGATGGCGCTGAGGCGGAGCATGGGGCGGCCGGGGCTCCCGCCGCTGCCGCTGCCGCCGCCGCCGCCGCTGCTGCTGGCGGGTCTGGCCGCTCTGCTGCTTGCGGAGCCCGCGGCCGCAGGTAGGGGTTGGTCGGGAGGCGGCGGAACTCGGGGGACTGCGGAGGGGCGCGGCCGGGTGGGCGCCCAGGGACCGCAGCGGAGCGAGCCCAGGGCCTGGGCGGACGGGAGACTTGGGTAGGGGGACCCAAGCTGGAAGGCCGAGGCTTGGGGGCTGGGGGAGGGGGCGCAGCGCAGCGTCCGCTGCTGGTTCTCCGGCCGGAGCCCCACCCCCAACTTTCTCGCGTCCGGGGCTCTTCTGGCGGGGTGGAAGGGAAAGGAGTGGGGCTGTGAGCTGAATGGTCGGGGGTGGGGCGGTGTTAGGAACTGGATGTTCCCGCCTCGACGTATCTAGTTTTTGCTCCCCCCTTCCAGTCCTGGGGACCCCATTCTGCCCGCCTTACACAGGAAAGTCCCACTCCGAAACCGCAGGGTTTGGACTCAGCGCCCAAGAGGCACACCTACACCATTTGGGCACAGGGGCTGTGAGGGTACCCAGTCGCAGAAAACATCTGGACACATGCTAGTTCCTGTACTCAGTCAGAGCTTCCTGACCCCAGGAATGCTGGCGAGGATGGGCCGGAGCAAGGTGGCCAGTCCTTGAGGGGGTTATCCTTGTGTTCCCCCGTGGCCACTGAGGCATCTGCCGGTGGTAGGAGCGAGTGCTCCTTGCAGCACCCCGCCTCTCCAAGTTCACAGGACACACCTATGGGACTCTTGGGTGTGTATGGGGTGTGAGGTTATCCCTCCTTGCCCCATGACCGGCCCTGTGTCACAGGCTAAAGCAGCAGCAACAGAGCTGGCACCTGGTTTTGACACCGAACTCCCTGCCATATGAGATTCTCAGGAAAGGGAAGGCAGAGAGTGACAAGTATTTACAAGACGAGAAAGGTGTGTGTGTATCTCAGGATCAGAGAGCCCAGGAATTTGCCTAGAGTCTCACAGCAACGGGCAGGATGAAGCAGGACTGGATTCAGCTATGTGGATAGTTCATCTGCCCCTGTGCTTAAAAACGCGCCGGGAGATCAGGAGAGGGGTGTGTGTGTACATGTGTGTCTGTCTGTCTGTCAGCACGCAGAGCGGAGTGTTCCACAAGGTGGCTCCTGTTGGTGTGACAGTAGCTCAGGGGTCTTGGGCTCCCTGCTCAGGGCCCCTCCCCTCCCACCTCCCTAGCACCCACCCCTGCACACATTCAGGTATTAATAGAGCGGGTGGCTGCCAGGAAGGCTGCCATGTGTTTGATCTGACGTGGTTCTGCAGCCATATGTTCTCCACTTCAGGGGAGCACCCCCTCCTTCTCTTCCTCAGCCTCCTTTCATTTGCTGGGGTGGGGTACAGGGGGATGCCAGCAGCAGTGTGAAGTCTGGCCAGACACCCTGGGCGGGCAGAGAGCTGGCCCCCTGTTGATCTCCATGGGTGTAGCTGTCATTCCCAGGGCAGTACCTGCTCCAGGTGTTTAAGAGGGCCTCACCTTTTTAGCCTGGCTTGCCTGCCTTTTGGTGGTTGCGCTTGAACTTCACATTGCCCAGTCAGGAGGTGTGGGGGAAAGGTCACTTCCTTAGAGCTGGGGGGAACTTGGCAGTGGCAGAATTGGTGCCTGGAGAGCTTGTCATTTTCCTTCCCCCAGCCAAAGCCCAGGCCACCTTCCCGCCCACACTGTCCAACCTCTGTTTTCTTGATCATTAGCCGAGGATGAGCCCTCTGACCCAGAAAGTAGGTTCTGGAAGCCAATGGGGGACATTTCCTGAGACAGTCTCCCTGTCAAGTGGGCTGACACCTTCTCCTTCCCACCTCTCAGGCCTGAAGCTCATGGGAGCCCCGGTGAAGCTGACAGTGTCTCAGGGGCAGCCGGTGAAGCTCAACTGCAGCGTGGAGGGAATGGAGGAGCCGGAGATACAGTGGGTGAAGGATGGGGCTGTGGTCCAGAGTGTGGATCAGGTGTACATCCCAGTCAGTGAGCAGCACTGGATTGGCTTCCTCAGGTGCAGGACAGTGGGGGAGGGTGTGGCATGCCAGCCTGGGGGCAAGTTATGCTTTTTCCTTGGGGTTGGGAGCTGGGGGCAATGCTGATGCCCAGCGGTGTGGGTTTTTTTTTTTTTTGGCCACCTAAGGAAACTTCCAGAAGTGGTGGCAGGCTCAACCCACTGAGTCTGCCCAGCATAGCTGCGCTCCCCCTTGACCCTAGGAGGTGAGCCTGGTATCCTGTTTCCACAGCCTAAAGTCAGTGGAGCGCTCTGATGCAGGCCGGTACTGGTGCCAGGTGGAGGATGGGGGTGAAATGGAGACCTCCCAGCCAGTGTGGCTCACAGTAGAAGGTGAGGAAGCAGAGACATGGGTGGGCATGTCGGCCTGGTGCACGTGCTGTCTGCTAGTGACCACACCTGTGCGGAAGAAAGCTCAGTGGAAGTTGATTTGGCCCATTGCTCTCTGGGGCCTGATTGCACCAGGCTCCAGGCCTACCCCAGACATCAGAAGACCCTACTCACTGGATTCTGGGTATTTCACAGCTAAGGGGGCAGTAAGTTTCATTTGTCTGAGCCGCAAGCCTAAGCACCCATCTGGGGCTGGACCCTGTTCTGCCAAGTGGCCAGGCCAGGAGCGGGAGGAGGGATGGGGGAGGGGAGGAAGGATGCGCAGCTGTGGGAGCTCAGAGCTGTTCAGCCCAGGAAAACAAAGTGACTAAGAAAGTAACAAAGGGCCCTGAACGGGATCTGGGGCCTGCCAGCAGAACTCTGCTAAGGCTTCCGCCCACTCCCCCTCCCTTTCTGACCCTCCCCCAGCTCCCCACCCTGCCTCCTCCCCTGCTTTGAGAAGGCTGTTGGAGCAGGTCTGGGAAGAGCCCAAGGGGACAGCATAAAGGGTATTCCTAAGGTGCCCAAAGAAGAGAAGCTCCCCCGTCAAGCTAGCCACCTGTTTGGCGGTTGACCCAATCCTAAGGGGGCCTGTAGGACCTTCTGCATAGAGGACTGTAAATGGTAGCAAACTTGTGGTTTGGGTAGTTGGAAACCGGGAAGGGGAAAGGTTCATTCCCCAACCCCCTTTCTCCTTAGGTGTGCCATTTTTCACCGTGGAGCCAAAAGATCTGGCAGTGCCACCCAATGCCCCTTTCCAACTGTCTTGTGAGGCTGTGGGTCCCCCCGAACCTGTTACCATTGTGTGGTGGAGAGGAGGCACGAAGGTTGGGGGACCTGCCCCCTCTCCTTCTGTTTTAAATGTAACAGGTGAGCAGCTGCAGGAGGGGGCTTTGAGTAGGGGTGGTGAGACTGGGCAGTGTGCAAATCTGTGTAAATCACCAGGTCTGCTGTTTCGAGTGTCCAGAGCCCACCCGGGGGCCTGGGGACGTGAGCTGCACCATTACTAAGCTGGTTAGTCAGGTGTGCAGGGCTGGCCAGGTGAGCTGATCAGTGGTGATCCTACCGGGTGTGCTCCAGGCCACTGGAGCCTCTTTCCGTCCTGCACAGCAGCTTCAGCTGTGCACAGCTGGCCCTGGGAGAGGAGTCACAGCTGGCCCTGAGAGAGGAGTCGTGTGAAACCAGGGGCACCCATTTCCCCCACTCCTCCCAAGGGAAGGAGCCAGGAACCAGCCCACGCAGAGCTAGCAGGAGTGTCTGGCCGACTTGCCTAGAAGACAACAGTCTAGGGCTGCAGAGTGGGGAATGGCAGGGAGAAGCAAAGGGAGGGAGGTGCAGCACAAAGAAACAGGAGCCTCCTCTCCTAATGGCCCTTTCCAGAAATTTCTAGACATTTTCTCAAACAACTATATTTATCCATACCTCCACACAGCTAGACCCAAAGCAGCAACACCTGCACACCCACCTGGGTCCCAAGACCCTCAGGCATATAACGAGACTTGTGAGGCTCACTTCTCTGTGAAATGAAGCTAATGTTCCTGGTCGAGGCCTGAACTGACTCAAGAAGTTGGGAGTCTGAGCTGGGTCTCACATGCTGGATGGTGGGAGGGATAGGTTTGGATGTGTCAAGTCCCCAATATGAATCTTGAGAAGAGGTGGGCTGGGGGGGTCTGTTCAGGAGGTGCTGGGTTGGAGCCGATGAGAGGGAAGGTTCAGTTCAGTTCTCTCCAGATGTGCGTGGTTGGGACCCTCCCCGGCCCCCCCGCGAGATAATAAGCACTCAATGAACTCCTACTCCACACACCACACTGTGCTAGGCACCACAGGGGATCACGGGAATACAAAAGAAATAGAAGCCAGTCCAGCCCCCAAGGAATTAATGTAATTGGGGAGATAAGACACATGCATAAGGAGCTGAAAACTATTGCAGGGCGAAGAATACAAATCAACAATGATAGGGCTGCTGTATAGAGCAAACTGAGAAGGGCTCTGGAATGTGCAGTAGAGGCGTGAACAGAGAGGGGAGGCAGCTTTGTGCCATATGTGGGAGGTGGGATTGAGGCAGGGGGAGTAGTATAACCTTTCTTGGGTGTTCGTGTGTACCACATACTTTAGGTGAGTTCCCTCATTTGGTTTGCACAATTGACCCAATGCTGGAGATGAGAAGACAGAGCCCCAGCACAGGGTATAGCCAGGCTCGTTAGACTCCAGAGTCCCTGGTTGTACCCAGTGTCTAGCCCCTTCCTCTGGCTGGAGGGACTTCTAGGATATTCAGATCCAGAGCCTGCATAAATCCCATTCCCTGGTCCCAGGCTGAATGGGAATTGCTGCTTGGGGGCGGGGGCGCTGACTGAGGTTTTGTGGCATCAGGGGTGACCCAGAGCACGGTGTTCTCCTGCGAAGCTCACAACCTTAAAGGCCTGGCCTCTTCTCGCCCAGCCACTGTTCGCCTTCAAGGTAGGAGGACTGGTGGGAGGGAGGGTGAGTGAGGCAGGGGTGTGTGCAGCAGATGAAGTTACAAAATCATTTGGTGTTCCCTATTCCGCCTTCCTGAGGCCCTGCTGGGATCTGAGGGATGAAGGGTTAATTGGCAGAGCTCCATCCCTAGTGAGAGCACCTGAGACCCTGCCATGGCTGAGATGAGAATAGAAACCTGACGTCACAGCAGATTTCCCATCACGAAGCAGAGTCCTTGGGAGGGAGGCAGAGAGGGAGGGGGAGAGGGAGCCAGCAGGAGATGGTCAGGGCTCATGCCCAGCCTTGCTTCTGCCAGTCACAGTGAAGGGAATGGGGCTGGGGAAAACCGCCTAGCAGGATAGCAGAGATCCAAAGGGCTGGTGTGCATAAAGGGAGAGAAGATGGGAGGGAGGGAGCCAGTGTGTGGGGGAATGGGTTGTGGCTGTAGGGGCTGCCTCTCATTTGTCTCTCCCAAGGCGGAAGGTACTATGCCCCCCCCCCACCCCTGCGCCCCCACCACACCCACTATCTTATCTTACTCCTTGGTCAGATAAGGGCCCTGATTCAGAGAGAGGCGACTTCTCCCCACAGCCAGCCCACAGCCAGCCGACACACTCCCTGGTATGAGCAGCTCTCCCCCACTGGCTTCTCGGCTTGTTTATGATTGTGGTTCTGGGAGTGCTGAGTAGCCATTGTCAGGTGTGGGGGGAACCCCAGACCTCAGGGAGGGACTTGAGGCTTGACGGCCCTGCTTTCTGCTTCCTCCTGTCCTTCCCGGGCACTGAAGTCCAGGGTGCTGACTGTCACTCCTGTCCACAGCACTGCCTGCAGCCCCCTTCAACATCACAGTGACGAAGCTCTCCAGCAGCAATGCTAGCGTGGCCTGGACACCAGGTGCCGATGGCCGGGCCCTGCTCCAGTCCTGTACGGTCCAGGTAGGGAGCGGGGGGGACAGGCTCTCCTGGCCATGTTCCTTCTGGGGCTGCCTCGGTGGTGCGCTTCGTTCGCAGTGGCATCCCATTGACCTACACTTGTCCGCAGGGCTGGGACCCTAGCTCTCTCCAGGTGTTGCCCCTTTACCAGGAACAGCCCAGCCTGCCCCTTCCCACAAGGTGCTCTGGCCACCAAGTGACTGGGCAAATGGCTCAAACCCATACATTCTTCAGGCTGGAAAGCAGATCACTAGAGCAGATTTGAGATGCCTGGAGGGTGTTTCTTCTGTCGGCAAAACCCCAAACCTTTGATTTAGCTGATACCCTCGTGTCCCATCCCCTGCCTCTTGCCAAAGAGAACAAGGCGATTGGAGAGGGTTCGAAGCCCCAGAGAGTAGAATGCCTGGGTGAGGTGATATCAAAAACAAGAGGCAATGCAGCCTTGTTTATTTTTATCTGTTTACTCAGAGGTATTTAAGGAGCCAGTTCCCCAAGGCAGGAGAGGCCCCTGCTCTGGGCTGGACAATTTGGAGGACCCTACTCTGGCCCTCCTTTGGCTGCATTCCTTGCCCCTGGGCAAGGAGGCTGTAGAGACTAGAGGATATGCCTGTCTAGATCATGAGGCTACCCGCCCCCGCTGCCCCCAACTGCCACCCTACACCATTTTCTAGATACTCAAGACCTCCTCCCTATGGCCCCCAGTCTGCTTCTAGGACCTGTGTAGGCCTCTTCCCTGGTCTGTCCTTAGGAGGACATGGTTTGTGCACCTCAAGTCCAAAGGACAGCCCTTAGAGGAATCGGTATGCAGGCAGCACTGTCCACACCCGCGCATTTGGTGTTCCCCTGGGTATAGACCCTTGGCCCACAGGCTGGCTTTTCTTATGCCACCACATTCTGGTTGGGAATCCCAGGGATCGGGGGATTATAAATGCAAAACTGATCTTCCAGGTTGTTTTGATGCTTTATTTGTCCATATACCATCATAGGAAATATTTTGTTTAATAATTTGTTAGCTGATTCTAACATTTAAATACTTAGCCACATGGTACGTGGCTCTCCATTTGTACTCTTGTGGTGGTGAGAATGTGAGGTGAAGGCCTGGTTCACAATGCCCCTAGACTCCCAGTTACTCTGCCCTTGAGAAACTGACTCTTTTCGCACTGGCGTGTAGTTATAATAAATGGGAACTCTTCTAACCGAGTTATGTACCAAACGAAAAAGGGTATGAGTTTTCTGGAGTAGTTGGCAAAGTCCTTTGGCAGAACAAGTGGTGTTTGCACTGAGTTTTAAAAGATGAGTTGGGCTTTGCTAGGAAGAGCAGTTCCAGGCCAGGGAGCAGCATTTGCAAAGTCACGGAGGAGAGGATCCTTGTGTTATTAGAGTGGGGGCAGGCGGGAGGGGTGGGTTGCAAGTGTTTGCTGATAGGCTTAAAGGAGGCATTAACTCAAGATACACCCCCCTTCCTGGGCCCCCTGCTCCCATCCAGGCCTATCCCATCTTCTGTTTCCCTCCTCGTCATCGTTATTTTGCTGCTCTTCTATAGGTGACACAAGCTCCAGGAGGCTGGGAGGTCCTGGCTGTGGTGGTCCCTGTGCCACCTTTTACCTGCCTCCTCCGGGACCTGGCACCTGCCACCAACTACAGCCTCAGGGTACGCTGTGCCAACGCCTTGGGGCCTTCTCCATATGCTGACTGGGTGCCCTTTCGGACGAAGGGCCTAGGTAAGGGACTTACGGGGCGGGGTGGCTGGGCAGGGCCAGAGTGGGGAACAGGCAATGTTGGCTTCAGTTCTGAAGGAAGTTGCTGGAGAGAGAGGTTACCTGAAAGGGAGGGTCCTGCCTGTTTGGCAAACACCAAGTGTCTGCTGCATACCTATGAACTAGATGAATCCAGCCCCTTCCCCTGCAGCTTTAGTTCTAGGGGGTGGAACAAACATGCAAATTAGGAACGATCTGATAGTATGGTGTGGAAGAGTGCTCCCAGGGTGGTCTAGGCATACCGGATAAAGAGAAGTTTGATAAGGAACAAGCCATACTGGGGCTAGGGGAAATCACTGTGGAAGTCTGGCTCGGCAAGTGCAAAGTTCCTGTGGCAGGAACTTGCTTGGAGTTCTCTTAGCAATTGCTGAGAGTTGGTGGGACTGTGAGGAGGAAAGGGTGAAGGATGCTGCTGAGGCAGTAACTAAGAGCAGCGCTGTACCTAATGGGGTGCTGTGGGGCCTGCCATTGCTCACCTCTCCTCCACAGGACCAAAGGTAAGAGCAGTCAGAACTGGGAGGCCAGTTCTAACTGTAGCTGTACCTGTGGCTGTCTGAGCTGTGTAGCTCTTGAGAGTTGGTTCCAAAGGCTATAGCACGGGATAGTGATGGTGGCGAGGGCAGGGCTCTTAGTGGTATTCTCTCTTTGGGTACAGCCCCAACCAGCGCTCCCCAGAACCTCCATGCCATCCGCACAGACTCAGGCCTCATCCTGGAGTGGGAAGAAGTGATCCCTGAGGGCCCTTTGGAAGGCCCCCTGGGACCTTATAAATTGTCCTGGGTTCAAGACAACGGAACCCAGGTAAGGGGAGATAAACCTCAATTGTCCAAGGGTACCAGAGTGAGCTTTCAGGACTCAAGACCTTCAG
Organism: Mellivora capensis; assembly: GCA_004024625.1. Lineage (NCBI taxonomy): Eukaryota > Metazoa > Chordata > Mammalia > Carnivora > Mustelidae > Mellivora > Mellivora capensis. The sequence continues at coordinate 101,355 of PISX010000240.1, read as the reverse complement.
AGCTTCTGAATGGCTGTCCTTGGTGGGCCCGGGGACTTCGGTGGGCTGGGCCTCCCAGCATCCCAGAGAGTCCACTTTTCCCCACCTTTCCCTGCAGGCTTCCCTCCTTAATTGGATTGTCTTGTGTTAGAATTGGATCCGGTGGTGACCACTTCTTTTGTAAAGCAGGAAGCACATTCCTGAACAAGCTGGGGGAGGGCACAGATAAGGCTCTGATTCCCAGCCTGGTTCCCTCCCAGCCTCCGCCACTGCCTGCAGGGACTGAGCCTTGTTTGTGTTCAGGGGAGGCCTCTGCAGCCTGGAAGGGGAATGTGATGACTCAGCAGGTTGTGTTCCTGGGGTCCCTGAACCCACAGTATCCCTTGCCTCCTGGGTTCCTAGCTAGACCGCCTTCTCCTCTGACTCAAATGTGGGATGGGGGCTTTTCCTGGCTCTAGGGTGAGCTGACAGTGGAGGGGACCAGGGCCAACTTGACAGGCTGGGACCCGCAGAAGGACCTGACTGTGCGTGTGTGCATCTCCAGTGCAGTTGGCTGTGGGCCCTGGAGTCAGCCACTGGTGGTCCCTTCGCATGACCATGCAGGTGAGGCCTGTAGGGGAAGGGCAGACAGGTCATGGCTTTCAGGGGAGCCTAGATTGGTGGAAGGAGCTGGGCAGAACCTTTGCTCCTAATAGACCCAAAGACTCAGCTGTTGAGGCCAGGGTTGGTATTTGAACTATATGCCCTTCTCCTCCCTCTGCCCCAGCACTAGCATAGAAGTCCCTGGTGAATTTGTAGTTTCCAACAGCCAGGGGCTGTCACTGACAGGGTAGGAACTCTTGGGGCTTCCTTTGGGACTTCTTTCCACTCAGGACCTTTATGGACCCAAGAAAACCTCTTGTCCAGGCCAGATGGCCATCACTGGAAAGTTCTAAAGGGACTCCTTTTGTCAGCCTCGCTTATGCCACTGGCCCTGTCTCCTCCCATAGGCCAACAGGGCCCTCCCCACAGCCGCACATCCTGGGTGCCTGTGGTCCTGGGTGTGCTGACAGCCTTGGTGACAGCCGCGGCCTTGGCCCTCATCCTGCTTCGAAAGAGGCGGAAGGAGACACGGTTTGGGTAAGGGGGTAAGGACAAGGAGGGAAAAGCAAGAGGTGACAGATGATCTTGGAGCTGACTCCAACTCTGGGGTTTCCCCTTAGGCAAGCCTTTGACAGTGTCATGGCCCGGGGGGAGCCAGCTGTTCACTTCCGGGCAGCCCGGTCCTTCAATCGAGAGCGGCCTGAGCGCATCGAAGCCACGTGTGAGTATGGGAATCTTAGGAAACATGGGCTCATGGGCTGCCTTCATGTCCCTAGCTATATTCTTTTTTTTTTTTTTTTTTCATTAAGATTATTTATTTATTTATTTGACAGACAGAGATCACAAGTAGGCAGAGGCGGGCAGAGAGAGATGGGGAGGCAGGCTCCCCGCTGAGCAGAGAGCCGGATGCTCTCAGGATCATGACCTGAGCTGAAGGCAGAGGCTTTAACCCCCTGAGCCACCCAGGCGCCCCCTAGCTATATTCTTTTTGCTGGCTCATGGGTTTGGCCATTGTGTCTGAGCATCCATGAGTCCTGAACATACAAGGGTGAAAAGACACACAGACCTACCCTCATGGAGGTTACCTTTCTGGCTGTGGGAGAGCCAAACGAAGCTTATGTCTGCTCTGAGGGCCGAGACTAGGGTGCGGGTCAGGAGCCCAGGAGGCCCCTCTTCTCTCTCCCCACAGTGGACAGCTTGGGCATCAGCGATGAGCTCAAGGACAAGTTGGAGGACGTGCTCATCCCTGAGCAACAGTTCACCCTGGGCCGGATGTTGGGCAAAGGTGTGTGGGGCTGTGTGGGGATTAGCTGAGTGGACGTTGTCTTCGATGGCTCCCCATGCTTTGAGGGTGTGGGCTTGGGGCAGCTCGTGAACAGGATATGCTTGAAGACTCCTGAGTGTGGGCTGTTTGGGGGAATGGTGGCTGGGGATGCAGACAAGGGAGTCTTCCTGCAGTGGCCCCAGAGTCTAGTGATTTGTGTCCCTGAGGAGGGTCACCTTGGAGAAAAGGGAGTGGGGGGGGGTGGTAGGGCAAGGACCCTCACCGTTGTTTGGATCTGTTCTAGGAGAGTTCGGTTCAGTGCGGGAGGCCCAGCTGAAGCAGGAGGATGGCTCCTTTGTGAAAGTGGCTGTCAAGATGCTGAAAGGTGAGTGGAGAGTAGGGGACACGGAGTGAGGTGTGGCAAAGGTGACTGAGCCGGAAGTAGGCTCTGCTGTGCCCCTAGACTTTCCAAGAAGAGTTAGTTAGCACTAACTAGGATGCTGCCTGTGCCACGTGAATAATTCAAAAGCATAAACCCACACACGTTTGTGCCCTCACCTTTGCTTTCTGCCATCAGCAGTGACTGTCCTCTGGGCTCCTTCAGGGTGATTACAGCTATCTGAACCAAAGGAAAGACCGTTAGCAAGTGGAGAGATGGTTGGTGAGCCCCACTGCATGCGGGCTTAGACCAGAACTGGGGGCACATCTCCCTTATTTCCTCCCTGCCATCCTTTTCTTCCAGCTGACATCATTGCTTCAAGTGACATTGAAGAGTTCCTCAGGGAAGCAGCTTGCATGAAGGAATTTGACCACCCACATGTGGCCAAGCTTGTTGGTGAGCTCCTTCCTGATGGACGACAGATACACAATAGAGCTAAAAGTGTGCTTCCCCCAAGGTGGGAGTGCAGCCTGTAGGAGAGAAGTTTGGACTTAGCTGGTGAGTAAGCAGGGAGCAAAATCGTGAGGAGGGTCCTGGCTGAACTCTGATCCTCCTCCAGGTAAGGGGTTTGTTGTGCGGGCCCTGTACCAGAGGTCTGCACTGAAGGACTGCTCCTGTGAACAGAGGAGAAGGAGGGGACAAGTAGATGCTGCAGAGATCTGGGGGCAGCCACATCTAGGTGGTCACCAGTAGGTGGGCCAGTGTGGACTTACAGAGAGGGAGGTAACAGAGTCAGAGCTAGAAGTAGGACCTAGCAGGTGGGAGACTCATGCAGATCCCTGAGCCATCTCTTGACTGCTGTGTGCCCTGCTCCTGACTCTCTCTCGTCCCCAGGGGTGAGCCTCCGCAGCAGGGCCAAAGGCCGTCTCCCCATCCCTATGGTCATTTTGCCCTTCATGAAACACGGGGACCTGCACGCCTTCCTGCTTGCCTCCCGGATTGGGGAGAATCCCTTTGTGAGTGCCTGGGGTGGACTGGCCGGGAGTTGGAAAGGGACAGAAACCCTGGGATAGAGTTTGGCTTGGTGGGCAGGGCTGATCAAGCTGGTTGACCCTTTCGATTTTAGAAGGCTTCCTTCTCCCTCACAAAGCAATGCTGAGAATTTTGGGCTGGGCCAGGGCCATTCTGGGAGAAGAGACCTCTGGAGCTACGCCCTGGGAGTGTCTTGACTCTGGGATGCTCTCTCAGGTCTCCCAAAACTTCTTTGCCTTGGGAAGCCCGGCTAAGTCCCCTCCTTTCAGTAATCCCAAGTCTTTAGGCTTTCTGGCCAGGGAACCCCCTTCATCCTACCCTGCCTGTGTGGGTGAGCAGATTGGGTCTGAACTTGCCCTGTCTGCCCACCAGAACCTGCCCCTGCAGACCCTGGTCCGGTTCATGGTGGACATTGCCTGTGGCATGGAGTACCTGAGCTCCCGGAACTTCATCCACAGAGACCTGGCTGCTCGGAATTGCATGTATGTGAATTCTAGAAGGCTGGGGGATGGGGGGCGGGGACGGAGCAGCTTGTTACAGGAGGACTAGCTCATGGTCAGCTCTCACCTGGAACAGTGTGTGCTGTTTGTGGGGACAGCTGGGGAGCCAAGATGCCATATAGTCTCTGTAAGGCCGACTCCATCCTCCAACACCCCTCACAGGCTGGCAGAGGACATGACGGTGTGCGTCGCCGATTTCGGGCTCTCCCGGAAGATCTACAGTGGGGATTACTATCGCCAGGGCTGTGCCTCCAAATTGCCCGTCAAGTGGCTGGCCCTGGAGAGCCTGGCTGACAACCTGTATACTGTGCACAGTGACGTGGTGAGCTGGGTGGCACAGTGAAGTCTGGTGGGGATGCCGGCAGTGTGGCCGGCCCTGTAGAGTCCTCAAGAACCTAGCCTGGTCCCTTCTTTGGGCTTGGGCTGCCCCCTTAGACCCCTGAGGTGTGTTTGGCTTAGGGCTCTGCCCTGCCCAGGAAACCTAGTGACATCTCCCTTCCAAACTTGCTTCCGTCCCAGTGGGCCTTCGGGGTGACCATGTGGGAGATCATGACTCGCGGGCAGACGCCGTACGCTGGCATTGAGAATGCTGAGATTTACAACTACCTCATCGGCGGAAACCGCCTGAAACAGCCTCCAGACTGTATAGAGGATGTGTGAGTGCCCTGGGAAAGGGATTTGGGGAGGAAGGAATTTGGGGAGAAAGGGGTTTCAGGTGCTGGCTGCTGCCACAGCTGCTGGCCCAGTAGGAGCCCAGAACTTCAACTGGACCTTTTGTTTAATGTCCTTGTCATTAGAGGGAGGACCAACCCCCACCCCAAGCTGCCTCTTCCTCTGCCATCTCCCTGTTTTCTTTCTCTCCCCCTTTTCCATCCTGTCATCTTTTTGTTCCACCTTTTCTTACACTCTATTTTCTCCAGTTTCCAGGAAGAACCAGGAACCCCAAGGGCAAAAGGTACAGGGCTGAGCAATAGCGCACGATTCTGTCACCTTCTTCCCACCCCCGCTCCTTCTCAGTCCCCAGCTAGTCTAAGAAAACCTCCTAGGCTGAGCCCTCCCTCCCCCTCAGAGAAGACTGCACCAGGGCAAGAAAAAATTGCTGCTGTATTACATTCCTCCGCTAGACAAGGAGGGGGTGTGGGGGTGCGGGAGGCTGGCCTCCTCTTAAGGGAGTGGAGAGACCCAAGATGCTGGGGAGAAGGGAACTGCCTTCTTTACTTTCTGAAAGCCCGGGGCCCTTGGGAGCAGGTAAGGTCGGCATACCCCACCGCCCCCCACCCCCCCAGCAAGGGGAGGGTTGTAAACCCCTCAGGACTGGAAGACTAGCTTTAGCTGGGTAGTTTACAGGCATTCTTTCAGGTAATCCCCTTTTCACCTTATAAGGAAAAGACTATCATTATCGCTATTTTGTAGATGAGAAACTAAGATTAAAGAGGTTAAGTAACGTGGCCAAGGTCACACAGCTATTAAGTAGCTGAGTTGGGATGTGAACCTAGATCCCTGTGATTTTAGAATAATTGCCTCTTAACGATGACGCCAGACATACTTTGTCCGGTCTCGTGTTGTATTTCCCACCCTATGCAAGCCAGAGTCTCCCTGGGGCCCTGGAGGACGTTTTCGCTAGTACCAGGGGGAGATAGTCCACAGTGATCCGGGGGAAGGAATCTGCTCCCTACTTCTTGCTGTGGGCCAAGAACAGGGACAGGCACAAGAAGGCCCAGCCTGAATGGTGGGGTCCTCTTTCTCTAGGGAAGTGGGTTTGAAGTTTGAAGGTTTAAAGGAGCTCCTGGACTGTGGGTGAGAGGGAGATCTGAGGGTGGGAGCCAGACCGTACCCCTCTTCATTGAGCACAGCTCAGGGCATGGCAGAGGCAGGAGCTCAGGTCTCCCTGTAGTTGCAGCCTGCTTGGGCATCTGGAGTAGCAGAGGTTCCACTGGGCATTGGGGACCAGGCCCCAGCTTGGCTTCCTCCTGGGCCGGAGCTAGTGTTGTCAATAGGGCGGGTGCTGGCCTCCTACCAGCCAGCCTGGTGGACAGGCGCCAATTGGCTCCTAGCACAGCCTTGACAATGTAGCCCAGCCAGGCCACATCCCCATGGCCCCGGACCATTTCCATGGCCTCTTGGATGTCTGGCACCATTCCGCCCATCACTGGGGGCCTCTGTCAGGAAGGCCAGTGTGTGGGACAGTGTTTGGGGCTTCTGTTTGTGGGCACAAGAGAGTCAGGCATTTGCTCTGACTGCGTCTGTTCTCAATCCCCTTCCCTTAGTTCTTTTTTTTTTTTTCCTTAAGCCTGAGGCGTTCCCCGGGAACAGGAATAAGACCTCAGGGAATCTGTAAGACTCCTGAAAGTGTGTGTAAAAAGTGTTCCTTCCCCAGGGGAGAGGGCTAGGAGCTTTTCTACATACAAAGGTGTCCATGAACAATGAAGATTTAAGTCATCCTGAGTGGGTGGGGATTTAGGACAAAGGGCGGCTGTTCAGATCCTTGCCATTAAAATAACAGTGACTCCTGCCAGGTTCTGCAAAGCAAAAACACTCCTCAACCTAGGACAGAGCCAGCCCCATCACTTTCTACCTGTGTGACCTTGGTCGAGGTTCTTAACCTCTCTGGCCCTCAGTTTCCACAGTGGTAAAATAGGACTGATTTATTCCACAGGGTTGTGGTGAGAATTAAATAATAAATGTAAAATACTTAGATGAGGGCCTGATACACAGTAAGTATGGGCTCCATATGGCCGTGTTTGGGAAAAGTTTTCCAAATCCTGGTTCTGTAGGCTTAAGGGGCCTCTGCCTCCCCTTGTGGTTTCTTACTGCCTCCCCTCCCGCTTCTCTCTGCCCAGGTATGAGCTCATGTACCAGTGCTGGAGCGCCAACCCCAAGCAGCGGCCGAGCTTCACGTGCCTGCGGATGGAGCTGGAAAGCATCCTGGGCCAGCTGTCCGTGCTGTCCACCAGCCAGGACCCCTTGTACATCAACCTGGAGAGAGCGGAGGAGCCGGCCGAGGGAGGCCCCCTGGAGCTGCCTGGCGGGGACCAGGCCAGCAGCGGGGCCGGGGATGGCAGTGGTGTGGGGGCAGTGGGGGGCACCCCCAGTAGTGACTATCGGTACATCCTCAGCCCTGGGGGGCTGGCCGAGCGGCCCAGGCAGGAGGAGCAGCAGCCGGAGAGCCCTGTGGGTGAGGTCCAGAGGCTGCTGCTACTGCAGCAAGGGCTACTGCCCCACAGTAGCTGTTAGCCCATAGGCTGGGGGTGTCTGGGGCCATGCTGCTGGCCGATGAAGCCCCGGCTGACCCTAGCCCAGGCAGCACGGCGTGGAGGCTCCTGTGGTAGTCCTCCCAAGCTGCGCTGGAAGCCTGGACTGACCAAATGGCCCAATCCCAGTTCTTCCTGCGGCCACTCTGGCCTGCCTGGCATCAGTTCAGGCCTTGGCTGGGTGGAGGTGGGCCAGGCCTGGTTGCCTAAACCCAGGCAGCTGGCAGGAGGGGGTGGTTATGTTTCCATGGTTACCATGGGTGTGGAGAGGAGTTGGGGGAGGGTAGATCCAGCCCTGTGGGCCCCTACTCTCTGGCCCAGCGGCCCCTGCTGCTTCAGTGCATGCATTGAGGTGTCTCTGACCCCCCTCCCCCGGGGGCCCAGCCCTGCCTGTGCTTGGGGTTCAAGTGTGCAGGTTGCTGCTGTGCACAGAGAGATGCCCTTGTGTTATTCCCCTGTAGGTGAGAGTTGGTAAGGGTTGGGTGCAGTCAGGTCCCAAGTGCTGCTGTAGGAGACAGTGGGGCCTCTCAGGTCTGAGTCCGCGTCCCCTTCCTGATGATCCACCCCGCCTAGGCCAGGAGTCCTGTGCAGCTGACCAGGTCACAGCAAGGCATGCTGGATTTCTGCAGGCTACCGTTTGCCCAGCCTGTAAAGGTAGTCCACCCGGCCCGGCAAGAGGAAGGGGTGCTGTAGGCCCTGCCCAGGAACGCGTGAGGCCAGAGAGGAGTCCTGGAGCCCCTCTTTACGCCCTCCCACAGTCTGTCTGAGCATGCTACCAAATCCCAAAATATCCTAAGACTAACAAAGGCAGCTGTGTCTGAGCTCAATCCTTCCACGCAGCGTCCCTTAGTCCCAATTTTCCCTCTCACTGGAGACCCTCTTCTGTCCCAAGTCTCCAGATACAGAGAGACTATAGGCTTGATGGCTGGTGTGGGTGAGAGGGAGTTACTGGAGCCTAGACCCCAGTCCTGGCTAGGGGAGCCCCCGGATTGCATGGGGCAGGCCCCTGCTGTTAGGGATATTTCTAAGCCGTTAGAAGCTGTTTAAAAACAAATAAAATTGAGAACTAAAGACCCAAGGCTTTGTCTCTTAACTATTTACTTTTTTCCAGATCACAAAAATGAAGCATCTCTGCGTAGAGAAAAATCTGGAAAGACATATGCCAAAATGTTAACAGCTGTTATCTTTACATGATGTGAGTTAAAGGGACTTGTTTTCCTTTGTGCCTTCCAAGTTTTCTGCACAGAGCACAAAATGCTTTTGTAATTACAGAAGACCCCAAAGAATGGTAATTGCATTAAAGATAATACATGGTCATTGTAGACAATAAGGAAAGTGTAGAAAATCATTTTTAAAAGTTCCAAATACCTGTATTTCTACCACCTAGAGATAGCTGCCCTTGACCTTTTGAAAACGTAAATGTTTTGAAAAACTTCTTTATCTTGGAACAAGGACAAAGACCTCTTTGGCTGTCTCTTCCTCTTTCAGACTTTCCTTCTATCCTTGGGTGTGGAGACTTTGTTCTCACCTTTATGCCATTGCTGGGAGCCAGGGGAAACCGGGAGGAAACGGCAAAGAGAAAATGTATGCCTCTAGTGTGCTAGAAATAAGACCATGAAGTTTGCTTCCAACTATTTCCACCTGAAATCTTTAATTTAGAAGCTTTATTTATTTATTAAGATTTTATTTATTTATTAAGATTTTATTTGTTTATTTGACACATAGCACAAACAAGGAGTGGTAGGCAGAGAGAGAGGGAGAAGCAGACTCTCTGCTGTGCAGGGAGCCCGATGTGGAATGTGGGGCTGGATCCCAGGATCCCAGGATCATAACCAGAGCCAAGGGCAGACACCTAATCGCTTAACTATTTGACCATCCAGGCACCCCATAGCTTAGAAGCTCTGTGAGCAAGCTCATGGGAACATGTAGCAGGAGGTACGAGAACTGGGCCCTTCTCTGTGGAGGGGTGTAGGAAGACAGGGAGGGACACAGGTATTGCCCTGCTGGCTCAGGGGAATGGAATGGGGCGGGTGCTTCTGAAAGCAAATGATCCTGAAAAACCTGGTGCTGGTACTCCAGATTCTGGTTCCCACGTGGATTGTGAGACCTGAATTCACTTCCAGGGAAGTGGCTTTCAGAATGTTTCCTGCTGTGATTAGCTTTAACTGCAGGTAATGGTTACTTGTGAAGTAATGTTTTGGAATTACTGATGGAGAGGAGTTTACTCTCAAATACTCGTCTACCATTAATGGACTCCTATTATGTGCCAGTCACTGCACCAAGCACTTCATATATATTATCTCAATACAGAGAGCATTCCTACAAGATGGCAACATAATGATCATCCCCGGATAGGACAGAAATGGGGGTTAGTAACTTGTCCAAGGTTATATAGTTATGAATGGTCAATTCAGGCTTGAAACCCGCAGTCAGAGAGCACAGCCTGGGCCCTCTCTCCCACCAGCATTCCAGAGGGCACCCTTAGGCAGCTCTATCAGGATCACGTTATCTTTGGGTGAATGCAGGTCAGTAGAGGGCACCTTTTAAAAAGTCAGTAGAGGGCCCCTTTTAAAAGGTACAGGAGGCTCCTGGGTGGCTCAGTTGGTTAAGCATCCAACTCTTTTTTTTTTTTTTAAGATTTTATTTATTTATTTGTCAGAGAGAGAGAGAGAGAGAGCACAGGCAGACAGAGTGGCAGGCAGAGGGAGAAGCAGGCTCCCTGCCGAGCAAGGAGCCCGATGTGGGACTCGATCCTAGGATGCTGGGATCATGACCTGAGCCAAAGGCAGCCGCTTAACCAACTGAGCCACCCAGGCATCCCAGCCTCCTACTCTTGATCTCAGCTCAGGTCATGATCTCAGGGTTGTGAGTTCAAGCCTTGCATTGGACTCCATGCTGGGCGTGGAGCCTACTTAAAAAAACAAACAAACAAAAAACAGGAGTTCTAGTATGAGTGTGTGTGTGTGTGTAAGTATTTAAGTGGGAGTTACCTACCAGTGATTAAATCTGTGTCAATAAATTTCTCACCTCAGTCTCTTTTCCCCTAGCATCTTGGCTCCCCCATGGTCAAGGGGTTTGAGGTAGGTGATAATAATAGAGTTTTTGAAAGCCTTTTTTTGAAGTATAGGAAACATGTCAAAAAAAAAATAGACCAACCCGAAGTACACAGTCCTTAAGAATTTTAACAGACAAATCCAAATAACCAGCAACCAGATCAAGAGACAATATTACCAGCACTCTAGAAACAACCCTTGGGGCCCCCTCTCAACCTCTGCCTCCTCCCACCTCCCCAAAGGTAACCTCTTTCCTGACTTACAACATCGTGGATGAAAGTAGCTCATTTTTCAAAGTTTATATAGAGTCATATAGGGTGGATTATTTTGTGTTTGCTTTCTTGCTTCCCACAATATGTTTTTCAAAATCGTTGAACTGTAGCAATTTTGAGAAGTGGGGGTCAAAAAAAAATACAAGAGTAGAACAGTGGTTCTGTTCTGTTTTATATTTTTCTTTTTTATTATGTGCCTAGCTCAGTGCCTCTTCTGCCTCAAATAAGATCCCCCAGACAAATCCCCCCGAGAATCTTGTTAAAATGTAGACTCCTATTCAGTAGGTTCAGGGTGGGGCCTGAGATTCTGCATTCTAACAAGTTCTCAGGAGCTGCTGCTGCCGCTGCTGGTCCACACTTCCCGGTGCAAGCTGCATCAGTAATTGGAAAGGGTGCAGCATGTATTTGAAAAATCATTCAATGCCTCTAATATATGGTCATTCTAGCAAAATCACACTGTTGGAGAACGTGAGAGTATAGTTTAATTTCTACATCTTAAAAATGTAATTACCTTTTCTTTATGTGTATCTGATTGATACTTTTCTACTTAAAAAAATGAGTTTATTGGGATGCCTGCATGGCTCAGTTGGGTGAGCATCCGACTCTTGATCTTAGCTCAGGTCTCGGTCTTAATCTCAGGGACGTGAGTTTAAGCCCTGTACTGGGCTCCACACGGTATGGATCCTACTTTAAAAAAAATAAAATAACAAAATGCCTGGGTGGCTCAGTGGGTTAAGCCTCTGCCTTAGGCTCGGCTCATGATCTCAGGGTCCTGGGATCAAGCCCCACATCTGGACTCTCTGCTCGGCAGGGTGTCTGCTTCACCCCTCTCTGCCTGCCTCTCTGCCTACTTGTGATCTCTGTCGGTCAAATAAATGGATAAAATCTTTAATAAATAAATTAATTTATCTTTTGAATAGATGTCAAAAAGCCATGGTAAAAAATTTTAAAAGTACAGGAGGGTAGATGGGGCAGAGGGAAGGAAGGCAGACTATAAAAATGCCTTGCCCCTGGTCCCTCAGTTTCTCTTTCCAGAGGCAACCACTGTTTACTGATTTGATTGAAATTTTCAGTAATCTGTATACTTATTTTTCTTTTGCACACATGGTAGGTTAATATACAAGCTGTTCTAACCCTTTGCTCTTTTTATTAACAGTATGTGTGGGGTGCCTGGCTGGCTCAGTCAGTGCAGCATGCAGCTCTTGACCTCAGGGTTGTGAGTTCGAGCCCCGTTTGAGTACAGAGATTACTTAAAAATAAAAAAATCTTTAAAAAAATCCAGTATATATAAGTAAATAGCTAAAATATTTTAAGTGCTTTTGGTGTTTTTTTTTTTTTTTTAAGATTTTATTTATTTGAGAGAGAGAGAATGAGCTGGGGAGGAGGGGCAAAGGGAGAGGGAGAAGCAGACTCCCTTTGAGAGCCCAATGTGGGACTCGATCCTAGGGTCCTAGATCATTACCTGAGCTGAAGGCAGATGCTTAACCTACTGAGCCACCCAGACACCCCTAAGTGCTTTCAGTATTTTATTTTATTTTATTTGTTTTTTAAAAAAGATTTTATTTATTTGACGGAGATACAGCAAGAGAGGGAACTCAAGCAGGGGGAATGGGAAAGAGAGAAGCAGGCTTCCCACTGAGCAGGGAGCCAGACTTGGGGCTCAATCCCAGGACCCTGGAATCATGACCTGAGCTGAAGGCAGACACTTAATGACTGAACCACCCAGGCACCCCTCTTTAAGTATTTTAACTATAGTTTTCACAACAACCTTGTGCACTAGGTACAATTATTGTTTCTATTTTATGGATGTAATTCAAATCTAGTACACCTTCCAGAGCCTCTATATTATGAAGATTTTTTTCCTAGCTGTCATCTGCATCTCCAGTCTTCTATGTGCTGTGTCATAATTTAACAAGTTCCTTATCAGTGGACATTTAGGTTGTTTCTAATACTTGGCTATTACAAAAAGTGCTGCAATGAATTTTTTAGGCATATATCCATAGGAATGTATCCATAGAAAAATTCCTAAAAGAAAAGTTGCTGAAGGAATCTAGATTTTTTAAAAAAGATTTTATTTATTTATTTATTTGACAGAGAGAGAGATAGATCACAAGTAGGCAGAGAGGCAGGCGGGGGTGGGTGGGTGAAGCAGGCTCCCCGCTGAGCAGAGAGCCTGATGTGGGGCTCGATCCCAGGACCCTGAGACCATGACCTGAGCCAAAGGCAGAGAGGCCTTAACCCACTGAGCCACCCAGGCGCCCCAGGAATCTGCATTTTAAATTGATATTGCCAAGTTGCCTTTCAGAGGTGAGTTTTGCCTATTTGGTAAGTGAGAATGATATTTCATTTTTATTTATTTATTTTTAAAGATTTTATTTATTTATTTGACAGAGAGCACAAGTAGGCAGAGAGGCAGGCAGAGAGAGAGGGGGAAGCAGGCTCCCTGCTGAGCAGAGAGCCTGATGCGGGGCTTGATCCCAGGACCCTGGGATCAAGAGGCTCTAACCTGGCAGAGGCTTTAACCTGCTGAGCCACCCAGGCGCCCCAGGAATCTGCATTTTAAATTGATATTGCCAAGTTACCTTTCAGAGGTGAGTTTTGCCTATTTGGTAAGTGAGAATGATACTTCATTGTAATTTTAGTTTCCATTTCTCTTATTATAAGTGAGGCATCTTTCCATGTTTAAGAGCCATTTTGATCTTCTTTACTGTGAACTGTTTGTCATATCCTTTTCTACTAAGTTGCTGGTCCCTTGTTACTAATTTGTAAGTGCTCATTTTATATAAAGAAAATTATTCCTGTGTGATATGTGGCGTAGGTGATGTTTTTGTTGCGCTTGTTCAAATATGTCTGTGTGTGAGTGTTTATGTGTGTGGCTTCTAGGTTTTGTGTGATACTTAGAAAGGATTTCCCCACTCCAGGGGTGTTTTTAGAAACCTGCATTTTCTTCTAGTGCTTCTAAAGTTTATTTTTCAGTGTTTCATTTCGATCGTCTAAAAGAAGTGAGATACGGATCCACTTTTTTTTTTTCCAGGTGGCTACCCATTGTCTCAACACTGTATATTGAACGATCTATATAGTTTGTTTCTTCCCTTTTTTTTTTTTTTAAGATTTTATTTATTTATTTGACAGAGAGAGAGGTCGCAAGTAGGCAGACAGGCAGTCAGACAGAGAAGAGGAAGCAGGCTCCCTGCTGAGCAGAAAGCCCTACATGGGGCTGGATCCCAGGACCCTGAGATCATGACCTGAGCTGAAGGCAGAGGCTTAACTCACTAAGCCACCCAGGTGCCCCCCCAGATCTATAGTTTCTGAACACTTCTTTAATAATCCATCTCTATGGGGGCACCTGGGTTAGGGTTAGGGTTCTCTGCTCAGCGGGGAGCCTGCTTCCCTTCCTCTCTCTCTGCCTGCCTCTTTGCCTGCTTGTGATCTCTGTCTGTCAAATAAATAAATAAAATCTTTTTAAAAAAATCCATTTCTATGGGGACACCTGGGTGGCTCAGTTGGTTAAGCGGCTGCCTTCGGCTCAGGTCATGATCCCAGCGTCCTAGGATCGAGTCCCACATCGGGCTCCTTGCTCGGCAGGGAGCCTGCTTCTCCCTCTGCCTGCCACTCTGTCTGCCTGTGCTCGCTCGCGCTCTCTCTCTCTCTCTCTCTGACAAATAAATAAATAAAATCTTTAAAAAAAATCCATTTCTATGTATTTCCAGGTTTGTCATATATGTCATACAAATGCTTACATGTGTATTGGGGTTTATTTCTAGGCTCTTTATTCCATTTCCATGTGCTAGTACCGTCACTACTACACTACTGTAGATGTATGGTGTAGTTTTCCTACACATCCCTCTTACCCTTTTTTTGCAATATTCCCTCAAAGTTAAAGGAGCACCATCATAGGGCATAATATGCCAGCAGGCTGATGAGGGAATGCAGGTCTCCCAAGGCTTTTTTTTTTTTTTTTTAAGATTTTATTTATTTATTTGACAGACAGAGATCACAAGTAGGCAGAGAGGCAGGCAGAGAGAGAGGAGGAAGCAGGCTCCCCGCCGAGCAGAGAGCTCGATGTGGGGCTTGATCCCAGGACCCTGGGATCACGACCCGAGCTGAAGACAGAGGCCCCAACCCACTGAGCCACCCAGGCACCCCTCCCAAGGCTTTACAGAGTGATTTGCCCATGATGTCACCCAGCAAGAAGGGGCACAATCAGGATCAGAACCCAGGAGTTTACCTAGTTCCTCTATCTTTCCAGTGTCCCAGATTTGGAGGGTAGAGGTGGTAGAGAGGCTGCATTGACTTTTCAGTTACCGTTCACAATGAACAGGTTTCTAAGGCCTATTTATTCACTCTTTTGATGGGTTCTTCCTGCCATCAACATCCTCAGATCTCCCCTGTTCCCCAGACTACTGCAACAGTTCTGGAAGCTTCCTGACCTCTCCCAACCCAGGCCAGGTCATGCCCCCCTGGTTATAAAGCTCCATCCCTTGGCACCCGGGGAATTTATCTGCAGGCCTCTCATTCTCCTTTTGTAATTAATTAGTTGTGATTATCCACCCTATTCCCCATGGAAGCTGGGTGAGCGCAGGATCTTGTCTGCTTTATCTATTGCAGTATTCCCAGCCCCTTAGGACAAAATCCTAACCCCAGTTTTACAAAAATGGAAAAGTTGAATGGGAAAAATTTATTTCACAAATCCTTTTGAGGATTAACTGAAAATATCTGTGGGCTGTAGAAGGGCCTGGCACGTACGTAGCCAAGGTTCAGTAAATGATAGGCACAATTTCTCACCTTTTTCCCCCAAATTACTGTTTTTCCCAGTAAAAAGGGGTAACGCAAAAGGGAGAAGTTGTTTGGGTCCTCCCGAAAACACTGAGGAGAGGAGGAGGACCCAGGATTATTCAAAAGGAGAAAGGAGTTTTACATCTCGACCACTGAGAACCCCAAAGGCCTCAAGTCAGACGGCCTCGGCTGAACTTTGCTGGCGGGTTCCCAGAAAACTCCAGCGAAGGTCCTTCTACCCGAGTTCCGACAAGGGGGGCCGGGGCCTAGCGCCGCCTAACGCGCTGCCTCCGCAGGTCCACGAGGGACCGCGCCACACTCGGGGCCACGCGCAAGGTCACGTGCGGGCTCGCTCCGCCCCGGCCACGGCGGAGAAAGGCTCGGGCCGGCCGGCGGAACACAGGCCCCTTTGTCTGCGGAGCGGGAGGGGCCCCAGCTGCAGACTCGCCGCGGCGCGCGGCCCGGCCGGGAGAGCGCTTCCCGGGCCGGGGGCGCTGAGAGCCGCCGGGAGGGGGAGCAGTGCAGCTCGAGGTCGGCCGGGTGGGGCCTCCGCCACTCTGCACCGGGCGCCCGCGGCCGCGTCGGAGGCCCGCGCGGCTTTCGTTAAAGCTGTCCGAAGTTTGTCCTCTCTGGAGGTAGAATTTCTTTCAACCAGGATTGACTTGGCCGCGAGGAACAGAAAAGAACCGTGAGCCCTAGTTTTTCCGCCCTGGGAGCTCAGGCTCTGGGAAACAAGGAAAGCACCCGAGTTTGTCCAGAAAAGAGCTAAGGAGCAGTGTGGACAGTAGGCGCGCCCCCGGGAGGGCAGAGGAAGGGAGGGGTGGCTGGAGCCAGCTGGGCGGAATGGAGGCCGGAAGGTGTCCTAGCCAGGTGGCTGGAGCGATGGCCAGGCCACATGGAAGCGAGGTCTGCAGACACTTACTGGGCAAAAGGTAGCTGAAGACTCGGAGGAAACTGCTAAAGCCAAAGGAAACGAATATCCAGCTCAAAAGACAAGTTTTCATTTTTTAATTTTTTCAGTTTCATAGCAGCAGTCTTTTATTACAATGAAATATTATGTATAACGTCCATAAAAAAAAAAAGGATGGAAACATGCGGTCCTCCAAACATTTAAATCTTCTTCGTTAGGAAATACTTTCTTCTTTGTGACCCTGAGGGACCTTAATCCGGCCACTGAGAAAAAAAAAACAAATGAGGGGGAAAAAAAAAAAGCCGGAATCATTTGCTGCTTGCTGAAACTTCCGTTGTAAAACGGAGCATGTATTTCTACCAGCACTATCTCACAGTACTCTTGAGTTGCAAACTTGTAAGGAGGAAAGTGTCAAAACTCATGGAGATTAAGTTTTGCAGTGCATCGATAGTGTCTTCTAGAAATACAACGAATATTACTGGAACTGGACAGCCTTCTTCCAACCTTACTATTCTTTTAATCAGCTTGTGGCCCCTTTTTTGATACTTAGAAACTCTTTGACATTTAGAATCATTGTTCCTAACACTCTCTGTTCAAGCATGTACTACATACCAGGTACTCTTGGACCTTTGTAAACTTTATTTTTTTTTTAAGTTTTTATTTATTTGTCAGAGAGAGGGAGAGAGAGAGAGCAAGCACAGGCAGACAGAGTAGCAGGCAGAGGCAGAGGGAGAAGCAGGCTCCCTGCTGAGCAAGGAGCCAGACGTGGGACTCGATTCCAGGACGCTGGGATCATGACCTGAGCTGAAGGCAGCCGCTCAACCAACTGAGCCACCCAGGCGTCCCAACTTTATTATTTTTAATCCTCAGCCATGGTATGTTTTAGCTTGGTTAGTGAACACAACTGTTTACTTTGTGGTTGTTTTATTTTGTTGGGGAGTAGGGAGGCACAGAAGGAGAGGGAGAGAGAATCTTAAGCACTTAACCCACTGAGCCACCTAAGAGCCTCGACTTTGTGGGGCTTTTCTTTTAAAAAAACTTCATGGGACGCCTGGGTGGCTCAGTTGGTTAAGCGGCTGCCTTCGGCTCAGGTCATGATCCCAGCGTCCTGGGTTAGGGTTAGCGAGTCCCACATCGGGCTCCTTGCTCGGCAGGGAGCCTGCTTCTCCCTCTGCCTCCGTCTGCCAGTGCTGGCTCTCTCTCACTCTCTCTCTCTCTCTCTCTCTGACAAATAAATAAATAAATAAATAAATCTAAAAAAAAAAAAACAAAAACAAAAAACCAAAAAAACTTCATACTGGGCGCCTGAGTGGCTCAGTGGGTTAAAGCCTCTGCCTTGAACACAGGTCATGATCCTGAGTTCCTGGGATCCAGCCCCACATCGGCTCTCTGCTTGGTGGGGAGCCTGCTTTCCCCTCTCTCTCTGTCTGCCTCTCTGCCCACTTGTGATCTCTCTGTCAAATGAATAAAATCTTAAAAAAAAAAAATCATTCTATTAACATATTTCATCTCGTTAACAATTAGGGTGGAGGGTATTATTCCCTTTTTAAAAAAAGATTTCGTTTTATTTACTTTTTTTTTTTTTTAAGATTTTATTTGTTCATTTGACAGAGAGAGACAGCGAGAGAGGGAACACAAGCAGGGGGAGAGGGAGAGGGAGAAGCAGGCTTCCCACCGAGCAGGAAGTCTGATGTGGGGCTCCATCCCAGGACCCTGGGATTATGACCCGAGCTGAAGGCAGAGGCTTAATGACCGAGCCACCCAGGCGCCCCATCATTTTATTTACTTTTTAGAGAGAGAGGGAACCAGAGGGAGAGGGAGAGAGAGAATTTCAAGCAGGCCCCACACCTACCACATAAGCCTTATAGGGGGCTTGATCCTCCAACCCAGAGATAATGACCTGAGCTGAAATCAAGAGACGCTTAACTGACTGAGCCACCCAGGCATCCCTCCCTCAGTATTTTTTAAATTAGAAAACACTTTGAGGGACCCCTGGGTGGCTCAGTTGGTTAAGCGGCTGCCTTTGGCTCAGGTCATGATCCCAGCGTCCTGGGATCGAGTCCCACATTGGGCTCCTTGCTGGGCAGGGAGCCTGCTTCTCTCTCTGCCTTTGCCTGCCACTCTGTCTGCCTCTGCTTGCTCTCTCTCTCTCTCCCTCTCTCTCTGACAAATAAATAAAATTAAAAAAAAAAAAAGAAAACACTTTGAATGTTCACAAACGTTTTGAGACCATCTAAATCTCAGTCTCTTTCCGTATTTGATTTTGATATTTTTGAAAAAAATAAAACATTGTAGATGCAATTGAAGCCCCCCATGTACTACACCCTGATTTTATTCCTATTTCTCCTCTCTCTGCAGACATGGATTATTTGAAATTGATATCTATCTTCCCCTGCATGTTTTATACTTTTTACTACACTCATATATTAATAAACAAAATGTAAATATATCAATTTATTTTAAAAACTTACCCCCTTTTATATGTAGATCTAGTTCATTCATTTAAACTGCTATTTCTTCATAGTATGATCACAACAGAATTTTTTTCATTTTCCTATTGATGGACATTTAGTTTCTACTTTTTTTTGGTAATTTGAACAGTGCTGCAGTGAA
This sequence comes from Mellivora capensis, assembly GCA_004024625.1. Taxonomy (NCBI): domain Eukaryota; kingdom Metazoa; phylum Chordata; class Mammalia; order Carnivora; family Mustelidae; genus Mellivora; species Mellivora capensis. Next base: position 82,744 of record PISX010000240.1, on the reverse strand, counting down.
CATTTTTTTTTCCTTTTTATTTATTTATTTTTTGCAACGAACTTTTTAAAAGGATTTTATTTATTTATTTGACAGAGACCACAAGTAGGCAGAGAGGCAAGAAGAGAGAGAGGAAGGGAAGCAGGCTCCCTGCTGAGCAGAGAGCCTGATGTGGGGCTCGATCCCAAGACCCTGAGACCACGACCCGAGCGGAAGGCAGAGGCTTTAACCCACTGAGCCACTCAGGTGCCCCTGCAATGAACATTCTTGCTTAGGTCTCCTTACATACATAAGAGAAAGTGTTTCAGGCTGGTTTTTAGGAATGCACATCTCCAACTCTGCTAGATATGGCCAAGTTCTCACAATGGCTATAAAAGTAGCATTTTCACCAGCAGCAACTGAGAATTCCTTTTGCTTCACATTCTCAGTAATACTTAGTATTGTCAGATGTTTTAATTTTTAACAATCTGATGAGTGTGAAATATCCCATTTCTTTTTTTTTTCTTTTTATAAATTTAATTTAAAGATTTTGTTTATTTGAGAGAGAGACAGCAGAGCTAGAGAGAGAGCATGGGTTTGGGGGAGAAGAAGAGGGAGAGAGAGAACCTGACTCCTGGCTGAGCTGGGAGCCTGACTGGGGGCTTGATCCCAGGACCATGGGATCATGACCTGAGCCTGCCGAACGGTTAACTGACTGAGCCACCCAGGCGGCCCTGATATCTCATTTCTCTCTTAATTTCTATTTCCAGACTTACTCGTGAGGCTGAGCATCTTTTCAAATGTTTATGGGACACTGCGTTTTTCTTTCTTGGCTTTGTTTATAGTCTTTGCTCAGTTTTATTTTACTTAGTGATTATAGATAATCTTTACATATTCTTGGGGCGCCTGGATGGCTCAGTAGGTTGGGTGTCCAACTCTTTATTTCTGCTCAGATCATGATCTCAGGGTCTTGAGATGGTTCTCCTGTTGGCTCTGCCCTGGGCATGGAGCCTGCTTGAGATTCTCTCTCTCCCTCTGCCCCTTCCCTCCCACATACTTGTGTGTGCCCTGTCTATCTCTCTCTCTCTCTTTCAAAAAAAAGAAATTCTTCACGTATTTTGGACTAATCACATATCAGCTATATATGAGGCAAACAATCTTCTCCTGGTTGCAACTTGTCTTCTCTCTCTCTCTCTCTCTCTCTCTTTTTTTGGTACAAAAGTTCTAAATGTCAATGTAGTCAAACGTATTAATATTTTACTTTATAGCTTTTTGTGACTTTTTAAAGAAATTACTTCCTGGAGTGCCTGTGTAGCTCCGTCATTTGGCATCTGCCTTCGGCTCAGGTCATGATCCCAGGGTCCTGGGATCAAGCCCCACATCCAGCACCCTGCTCAGTGGGAAGCCTGCTTCTCCCTCTCCCACTCCCCCTGCTGTGTTTCCTCTCTCACTGTGTCTCTCTCTGTCAAATAAATAAATAAAATATTTAAAAAAAGAAAGAAAGAAAAATTGTTTCCTACCCTGGAGGTCATATAGTTGGTCATATATGTGTGTGTGTGTGTGTGTGTGTGTGTGTGTGTGTGTATTTAAAGATTTATTTATTTATTTTAGAGAGAAAGCAATGGGGAGGGGCAGAGGGAGAGGGAGAGAGAGTCCAGAGCAAATTCTGAGCTAAGCACATAACCCGACTCAGGGCTCCATCTCATGACCCTGAGATCATGACCTGAGACGAAACCAAGAGTCACTTGCCCCACTGACTGATCCATACAGGCACCCCTCCTTTATAGTCTTTTAAAAGTTTTGAAGATTTTCTTTTCAAATCGAGGTCTTTATCTGGAATTACCTTTGAGAATAGTATAAGGTAATTTCATTTTTCTCTTATGCATATCTAACCCCAGCACCATTTACCGACCAGACAAGAATAATTCAACTAAAAAACAAAACAGAGCACCTGGGTGGCTCAGTCATTAAGAGTCTGCCTTTGGCTCAGGTCATGATCCCAGGGTCCTGGGATTGAGTTCTGCATGGGGTTCCTTGCTCAGCGGGAAGCCTGTTTCTCCCTCTCCCATTCCCCCTGCTTGTGTTCCCTCTCTCACTATGTCTCTTCTGTCAAATAAATAAATAAAATCTTTTTTTAAATCCCCCAAAACAAAAAACAGCTATAGCCGGATGGGTATATATAGATTTGGAGAGAGCTCTGAAGGGGGGAAATGTTTCCTAGGGCCCACCCAAGTCCGGTCTGGGCTCAGGTACACTACCTAGACGGTGCTGTTGGTCCTGGCCAATCCCCGGCATCAGAGGGGGATTTAGAAAATTCTGAGGAAGGCATCTCTGGTCCCCTAGCCCCTTGTGGGACCTGGTTCCAAACTGGGATTTCCCACCAGCTTGGCATTTGTGGCCCCAGCCATTCCTAGCCACTAAAGGCAGGTACATCAAAGCATGGACTCCCCAAGGCAGGGAAATGTCTGGGGCAGGGAGCTGACTTGGCAGGTCTAAGGGCTGTACTGACTAACATTTATGGCTTTTTCCAACCAAGCGTTTTCCCTGGAGCTAAAAGCTCCATAGATCTGTCTTCCAAGTTTTTACAGGGAAGAGTTTTTCCAAAATCTGATGTGTCACCAAATATCCAGCTCTCAAAATCTGTTTGTCACAGGCTGGCTTCCCAGTAAGTCAAAAGCCCATCTTTTAGATTATTGTTAGGGTAGCAACCCCATTTCCAGGTACCAATTTCTACATTATTAGGCTATAAGGTAAATTGATACAACAAAGAGACTACAAAATAGAGTGGCTCAAACCAAACCGGAGTTTCTTTCACACTCCTCCAGCTGTCAGGATGTGGAGAATATCTGAGGTTTGTAGGCAGCTCTGTTCCAGCTGCCGGTTCGGGGTCCAGGTTCCCTCTATCTTGTTGCCCCACATTTTCTTCAGGTGTTGACCTCTTGGGTGCGGTCAAAGTGGTGACTCATGCAACTATACTCCAGCTGCCAGTCTTCATGTCTGCGTCCCTCTGGTCTTTCTTTGGTTGATTTCTCAGGAAGAACTTATGGGAACAGCAGTCTCTGAGTGTTTGCAGTATTCTTAACAGTTTCTCTGTAGCCTTTTTACTTGAAGCTCAGTTTGATTGGATACAGAATCTGTGGTTCACATTTTCTGTCTTTGTCTTAAATATGTTACTCCATTACTTTCTGGATAAAGTGTGAACTAACAAAAAGTGTAATATTTTTTCCCCTTGGTCTTTTTTTTTTTTTTTTTTTGCCTGGAAGCCAATAACCATTTATTTTTCTTTCAAGTCCAGTAGTTTCAAGAGACCATTTATTGGCTTTTCTGGAACTGTTTACCCAGATACGTGCCATGCTCTTTCAGTATATGGTTCCAAGTTCTAGAGTAGAGCTCCCTTTTTTATTGTATTCACATAGTGGCTTTAAAAAAAATATAGGGTGGGTGCCTGGGTGGCTCAGTCTTTAGCATCTGCCTTCAGCTCAGGTCATGATCCCAGGGACCTGGGATCGAGCCCGCATCAGGCTTCCTGCTCAGTGGGAAGCCTGCTTCTTTCTCTCCCACTCCCCTGCTTGTGTTCCCTCTCTCTGTGTCTCTCTCCGTCAAATAAATAAAATGATTAAAAAAAAAATAAAAGTTAAAAAAAAATATATGGGGTGCCTGGCTGGCTCAGTTGGCTGAGCATCTGATTCTTGGTTTCAACTCAGGTCATGATCTCAGGGTTGTGGGATCAAGCCCCAAGTCGGCCTTATATTTGCCTTCGATTTTCTGAGATGTGCCCCCTTCCTTTTATTTGGACCTTCTTCCTATTTGTCTTCCCTGGGATTTCATTCCTAGCAGTCACCCATCACTGAAGAACTAAAGAGCTTTGTCCCTTGAAAGGAGCTTTGTTTGTAGTTCTAAGAGCTTGTAGGACCCAGTCAGTCCCACCACTATGAGACCTTATTGCATCTTTGTGGTCCTGCTGGACCCTGCAGGATCCCCTCCTGGCTTCGACCAAGAGTTGCCGATTGTGGGTACCCCTGCTCTCAGGATTGTCAAAAGCTGAGTTCCTTTGCTTTGCCTCCCTCTGCACAGATTCTGATCCCTCACGAGTCTTGTAGCCGACAGGGTTTATCCTTGCCAGCTTGAATTTGTGGATCCAGAGGCATGCCTTGCCACCCGGATTTGTGGCGCTGTTATCCACGAGCCTTTCCTTTGCCGTCCCAGGTGCATTTTGCTGCCTTGGTAGTCTTCTCTCACGCCACTAGTATTGTCATATATTGCATTTATTATCCTCCAACTCTAAATCTTTTATTATGTACACACATTTCCTTTATAAACCAAAGAGACTAGGTCTCTGGATGCTTTTAGGAGCTATGTTTGTCAGTCTTTCCCCTTGGGTGGAGGAACTGTTGCAAGCCCTGGCTAGAAGTGCTGAGCTGGACTCTAACTCCTGACCTGGACTGAGAACTTTTTGTCCCCTGCGGTGCCGGCTGCCTCCCCTGCATCTCTACTAGGATCCTCACAGGAGGCTTCAGTCCTGCTCCTGGCTTTGTGTTTCTATTAAGTTCGGGGCCACAGAGATGATAATCTTGTGTTTGAACTCAGCACTATCATTTTGGTGTTTTCTTTTTGTGTTTTATCTCTCCCTGCTATGTATTTACAGCAGAGGGAGTGGCAAAAGAGCGAACTCGGAGAGCCATCTTGACTCAAAGTATCTCAAAAAACAGTTTTGACTGAACAATACACAATGAACTGACGAGGCACCGCCAGGACACAAAACTGAATCAGATGGGGCGCCTGGGTGGCTCAGTGGGTTAAAGCCTCTGCCTTCGGCTCAGGTCATGATCTCGGGGTCCTGGGATCGAGCCCCACATCGGGCTCTTTGGTCTGTGGAGAGCCTGCTTCCTCCTCTCTCTCTGCCTGCCTCTCTGCCTACTTGTGATCTCTGTCAAATAAATAAATAAAATCTTAAAAAAAAAAAAAAAAACTGAATCAGAAAGGCTCCTGCTCTCGAAGAGATAAGAGTCTAGTGAAAGAGGGTGACCCAGACAATACCACCGTACAACAGACTGACGACTGATCTATTGGAAGGGATGAGTAGAGCAGGAGACCCCCGGAAAAAGCAAGGGCTTGTGAGGGAGGGGGACAAGGAAAGCTCCTCAGAGGTCGTGGCTTTAGAACAGGTCATTTAGAGATGTGGTTGTGGGAGTGGACATGGCAGTTTGGGGACAGCTCCTTGAAACTGGAGCATGGGCTGCCTTGGTGGAGTGTGGAGGAGGTAATGAAGGAAGGTGCTAGAAGTTGAGCTCAGGTTGTGGAGGTCACACAGATTTCGTTCCAGTCCCGCCTCTGCCTCAGACTAGAGGTGTGAGCCTGGACAGTTCACTTCACCTTTCTGAGCCTTAGTTTCACCTATAGAAAGGTAATAGAGTATCTCTTGCCTCAGAGGGTTATAATGAGTATAATTGTTGGTAATGTATATAAAGACACAGTAAACTCTTAATAATTAGTACCCATAACTTTATAAGCATTATGAAGGGCCTTAAATGTCAAGCTATTAATTTTTTAAGGCTTGGTTAAGGTATAATTTACAATAACAAACTAGGCACTTTGACTGCCACTTACTGGTCCTATTTCTACCCTCTGGAACAGTCCCTGGGATATTACCCAGACTGTGAAAGTGTTTGTGGCACCCAGGTAATGGCACCAAAGATGTCTACTTGTCAACCTCAGGAACCTGTGAGTATGTCAGGTAGCATGCCAAAAGGGTAATTAAGGTTACAGATGGAATTAAGTTTGCTGATCAACTACCCTGGAGATGGGCATATTATTCTGGATTATAAGAGAGTCTGTGTGGGTAGAAGAGGGAGGGCAGAAGAGGGAAAATCAGAGATGGTGTGAGAAGGACTGCCTGACTTTGCTGTACATGGTTTTGAAGATGGAAGGGGCCATGAGCAAAGGAATGTGAGCAGCCTCTAGAAACTGGAAAATACCAGGAACCAGATGCCCTCCTAGAGGCTCCAAGAGATCACCACTACGAACTTGACTTTGGCTCAGTGAGACCTACTGTGGATTTCTGACCCCCAGAACTATAGGTCATAAAAGTGTGGCATTTTATTTTATTTTAAATATTTTATTTACTTATTCATTTTAAAGTAATCTCCATAACCAACATGGGGCTCAAACTCACAACTCCAAGATCAAGAATCGCACACTCTACTGTCCAAGCAACCAAGTGCTCCAAAAGTATGTTGTTTTAAACTGCTACATTTCTGGTAATTTGTTATAGCAGAAATAGAGAACTAGTAGAGTCTTGAATAAATGCTTGTTGACTACCTGAATTAATGAATCAAGGACAAATCTGTTACCTTTTTCTTATAATAATCCTAATTTTAGAGGAGAGAAGATTTAGTTTGGATCATACAATCTCTCTATAAGGTACTCATATAATAAATAACGTGAAATCCCTGGAGTGGTGCTAAAGTGATTTTGAGATTGAAGAGTGGATGTTTGTATTCCCCCAAAATTCCTGTGTTGAAACCTAATTCTCAATGTCAGAGTATTTGGAGGTGAGGCCTTTGGGAAATGATTTGGTCATGGGGGTGGAACCCTTATGAATGGAATTAGTGTGGTTATAAAAGGGACTCCAGGGAGCTCCCTTGATCCTGCCAGCATGCGACACAGCAAGATGACTCTCTGTGAACCAAGAAGTGAGCCCTCACCAGACATTAAATCTGCTGGTGCCTTGACCTTGGACGCCTAGCTTCCAGAACTGTGAGAAATAGATTTCTGTTGTTTATGATCCCACTCAGTCTATGGTATTCTGTTATGACAGCATGAATGGATTAAAAAGAGCTTGGGATAATTCCAGATTGGATGCACCATTGATATGATAATAATTTAAACCATATTCCCTTTGCTACCCCTTTGGGTGGACCAACAGAAGGCACACTGACCCCTACAACGCAGCTTGCTTTATTCTTCCCTCTGGGTGACTTCTTGGGCTGTGGTTCTCAAAGAGGCAGAAGGAGGAGCATATCAGAGTTAGTTGGGTAATCTTACAAACTGTGAATGCACACTACCCTCTTCTTTCTTGTCTACTCAAGGGATCTGCTCTGCCTTCTCCCCACCCTCCACCCCCTTGAGAATCATTGTCTTAAAGCAAATGCTATATGGGCAGAAAGGAGAAGTATACACAAAGGAATACAGCGAGAGGATTCTTCCGAATTAAAAAAGATCTAAAACAAAACAAAAGATCCCATTCTCATTTAGAACAAGTTAGCTTGTTCTAACTCTTATCTTATGTTCAAACTGTGGACCTTTTTCCATGGCCAGAACCCCAGAGTACACAAAAGCCCCAGGAAGACTAAACCAAGATGTGAATTTCTTTCCTTTTGTTCCTTTCTGTGTCACCTGCGGTCCTGGGAAGACCAGGTTCCATTAGCTAGTTTTCCTCCTGGATGCTGGAGAACCCAACCCTCCTGTCCTGCCTGGGACCCAGCCATTCCTATTTTGCTTTGGGCAGGGTTTTGTGTCCTAGAGTTAGGAACTTCTTTGTGCTGTGTCTTCTCCTGTGTGTGTGTGTGTGTGTGTGTGTGTGTGTGTTTTGCTTTATTTTTTAGTGTGGACCCCAATACAGGGCTTGACCCCAAGACCCCAAGATCAAGACTGGAGCTAAGATCAAGAGTTGGACGCTTCACTAACTGAGCCACCCAGGTGTCCCTTATCTGGGTCATTAGTAAATGGCTCCAGGCTTCTAATCTTGTAGAAGCCAGAAGCTTCCTTGCCCTTTTCCAGGGTTGTCAGAATCAGGACTTACTTTACTGACCCCTGTTACCTCTCTGACTTGAAATACTCTGTCTGTAGCCCTTCTACCCCAGTATTTCCTAGTCCTGTAAATAAAAAGGACTCTCGATGAACTTTAGGTTCCTTCTTAGCTCTGTGATTCTTGGATTGTTCTGTCTCCACCATATTCTCCAGCCATATTCTTTTTTTTCTTTTTAATTTTTTTTTAATTTATTTATTTGTCAGAGAGAGAGGGAGAGAGAGAGCATGAGCACAGGCAGACAGAGTGGCAGGCAGAGGCAGAGGGAGAAGCAGGCTCCCTGCAGAGCAAGGAGCCCGATGTGGGACTCGATCCCAGGACGCAGGGATCATGACCTGAGCCGAAGGCAGCCGCTTAACCAACTGAGCCACCCAGGCATCCCTCTCCAGCCATATTCTTAGAGTAATTTCATGGATGAAGAAGTCTACTGGATTTTTCTAACCGAGTCTGCTGCTTATTTTCTCTAGAAGACACTGCTGTCAGGATAATTGCCATTTGCCCATGCCCTGACCATATAGCTGGCCTTTAGGGATCCCAGATACTTCTACTGTCATTATTGGTTGGGTCAAAAAAAAAGTCGTCTTTTAGATTCCCTTCTCTTACCTGTTCTGTCAGTTCCTCTGTTCCAACCCCAGGGCTGGCGACTCACACAACTCACATGGGGCTCATGGCCCTTAGTCCTGCCCATTCATTCCTGCAACCCCTTTTCTGAGCTGCAAACATCCACTCATTTGGGAGGAGGAAGGTGGAAAATGGACTCCGTAAGGCCACAGTGTTGCTTTTCCTAATACTTTAGAACAAAGGTTAAGCTAGAATATAATCAGCTCCCAACCCCAGAACGGGCATCTTTCTCTACCCGGAGATGTGTGCATGTGCTCACCTCTGTCGTGGTGGCCTCAGGACAGCATTTTGGCCCCATGCAGGAGTAGAAGTACGCAGAAGATGTGTTCAGCCCAGCCCTGTCCCTTCCTGAGGACCTTGAGCGTAGAGGAGCTTATCCTGAGCCATATTCCTTTCCAGAAGGAAGTTTCTGGGCTTTTCCCATTCCTACCTTCAAGAAGTAGCCTATGTCCCTCCCAGTCTTCAGTTCCAGCACTGACATTCCTCCCACCAGAACTATCTCAGGAAACTCCCGTCCCTTGAGTGAGGCCTCGTTAGAGTCCCTGTAGGTTTAGGTTAGGTTCCGTCTATCTGGGTCTCAGATTCAACCTGATTCCAATTCAACAATTCTAGGGGTTTAAAGTCAATTCTGCCTTACTGTTGTTGGACCAGAGATTTTTCTAGGACCATCTGGACTCTCTGAAGTTGCTGCCAATAGGACAGCAGGGGAACTCCAGCCCAGCCCAGGTTGACTGGCCGTAGGATACCCGTGCGGTATCCCGTGATGTCTTCCACTCGGCAGGTCAGCCCACCACAGCCTGTTCCTTGGGTTTCAGAGCCTTACAGTGGAGCTTTTTGGTTCCTCCAGGAGCACTGGAGGAAAACAGTGAGGAGGTGGAGTGGGGCGAGAAAGACTCATGCAGAAGAGGGAGAGGAAGTGAGTGATGCTGAGGGAGGAGAAAAAGGCCAATAGCAACAGCAGCAGCAGGAGCAGGAAAAAAAACGGGGAATGTGAGGGTGGGAGGGAAAGGCAGACAGGCAGGGTTCTGCTCATAACAATACTAACCCGAATTCTGGTGAACATTTTATAGGGACCCATGAAATATGTGTAGAAAATAAAGAAGGAAGTTTGCACATTTAATCAATGATAAAGCCCGTTGTTTCCCTGGTCCCCTGCCCTGGGAAGAGCTGTGGGCTAACTTCCCAGGTTTTCTCTGCAACACGCCTGGGAGTTCAGAACTGGGGAGATTAGCAGAACCCAGTGGCTTTGCTGCATTCCTGCACCCCCACACGGGCCGGAGGGTCCCCTGTATCACAAAGGTTAAGATGCCAACAGCTCTCTGAAGACAGTGCACTTTGTCTCTTTCTTGCATCTTCCCACTCATTCTGCTTTGCGTCCTCTTTTGTGGATCCTCTTAACTCAAAAATGCTTTGGCTTTTTCACTAGAGTGCTACAAAGATCGGATCAGTTCTCATAAAATGCTTTGCATATCACAAATTAAATACAATTAATTGTGATGGCTGTAACCTAGGACAAAGTTGCTTTCTCAACACACAAGCCTGCTATCCCTCATTCTGATTATCAGAAAGGGTGCTACTGGTATTTTTTCAGAATTTCCCTATCTCCTAGGTCAGCAGGAAATGTTATTGAGAACTTGGAAAACCACTGCTGCGTCGCTGGGGTTGACATGAAGTCTGTCCTCTCAGTTGGTCTTGTTTTTGGCTCTATGGGCAATGGTCTACATTGCATATTCACAACTCACAGCCTTGCTCTTCATTTGGGTAAGCAGGTATTCTAGGGCCAAATTCCTCAAGAGCTGTGGATTCAGGCTCTGAATATCCATTTAGAATAAGTCCTTGGGCCCAGAACACCTGGACCCCATGTAAATATTGAGTGTGTGTATATGTGTGTCAGGGGCATGAATGTGAAATTTCTGTAGAAACAAATAATGGAGTAGGGAGGAGGGCTTTCCATATGATTATGGTGAGATAACTCTAGGAGAGTAGAACAAGATGACTAAGAGGAAAAGAAGAGCTGATTTCTGGTAAAAATGTAAAGACCAAAATCTACAGAGCTAAGCAGTGATTAAGAGGGAATTAAATATGATATAAACAATCAAAAAGAGGGTATTAGCCTATCTAGGAGCAAAAGTAATGGGAAAAGACAAACTTTTATAAATGGTAGGATCGGTCTTCAGGACAATATAGAATCTTCTGGAAAAGACCTGCAGAGAGCTTTAGTTTAGATGGCATGATCACAAGCCATCCTCAATCTGATTTACTTGTGCACGTGGAGGCATAACATCTGTCTCTGATAAGATACAGTAGTTAGAACACTGTCTTCTTCGGCTTCAAGAGAGTATCTGCCCATACGGGAGGGGCGCCAAGGACTGGGGCTGGATAACAATGGTTAAGTTATTAATGGAATGGTTTGACAGTCTGAACTGTGTCTGCTTTCGCGTCGGGCACTGCTGATCTTTCCTGAGCCTTCACGAGGTACAGTGAGAGCCACTGTAGGCTTCTTGTCCCAGTACAAGACGAGACATTGCCATTCACCGTTCTTGTGTCTGTCCACAAAGAACGAAGGACCTGTTTGAAGTAGGTCCAAACGTGCCCGTCAGTCCCTCTGAACTGACCTCTGCGGGAAGTCTCTCGAGCTGCCCACCTGGTCAGCTCTTTCCCCCTCGCTGGAAGGAATTAGTCTTCCCTCCGCGTCCGCCAGGAGGAGTCAGAGAGCACGCCCGCCGGGGGGATTCGGGGTGGCGGGGTGGGGGTGGGGGGCAGCCTTGCTTCCCCGGGGTTTGTAAAACTTCCCCCTACTTCCTTCCCTGACAGCCAATGCAGAGGTTAGAGAGCCTCAGTTTGTCTCCCAGAGTGGGAAGGAGAGAAACGAGGGGAGGGAGACAGCATATCAAAATGCACTTCCAGAACGAAAATGATTTCGGTAGCACATGGTGCTACCGAGGGAGAGGTGATGACAGCCTCCTCCCATTTCAGGAACAGTTCCCAGAGTTGTCCGTAGGCGGATTCACAGGACACATTCTTAAACCCAATTCCATTCTGGGTTGTGTTTGCTCCTTGTTCGCAGCTCAGGAACAATGCATCTCTACATCTTTGTATCTGAGTTTGATTCCCGACTGGTTGTGTGGCTGAACAGCCGGGCTGCCTGGCTTATATTTGTGCCATATTTGTGCTGGTATTTACCCTTTTAGGTCATGAAACCTCATCAACCTAGCTCCGCCTGTGCTTGAGAACTGGAATACTGAATGTTGTGTGTGTCCACTGGGCAAGAGAATTATTATTAAGTTGCTAGTTCTTCACAGTGTTTTGATGTGAAAAAATACTAATGCGTATTGCTGGACGAGGTAATAGCGATGATGCAAATTTGCCTGGAAATTCTTCTGAATCCAATTTCCCTTTCTGCGAAATAAAATTTGGGTTGTGGCATTTTTTTTTGATTGATGTCTCTATATGAGGAGGTTTTTGGCTTTTTAGTGTTGCTGCTTTTCTGTTCTCACTGCTCTAAGAATCTTTGCCAACACACCACTGACATTTGAGGAAGAGAATAGAGACAGTTTGGCTTCTTGTAAATTCTTCTGTTTCCTTGGTGATGTAAATAATTATGGAACATATGAAAAGTTTTTAGCAAATTCAAGTTTGGTTTTGGAAAAGCAGGTTTGTTACCTGTGCTAAGGGCTCCAGGAACAATCTCAGCAAGAAATTCTCTTCCTCTTTACCTTGCTTTAAATTAGAAAATCTTCCTTGAAAGGCAGGGCCTACAGAGACCCCAATTCTAATGGCAATATTAGATGTACACCTTATGAGTTTCCGTAAAATGGTCCAGGCATGTGGGTGGCTTCAGGCCCCAGCTCTGACAGGACAATTCCCTGCCATCTTCAGCTTTGCTAGGAGACTCCTGTCCAATGGGCAGACCCAGAGCCCAGGTACTGGAAAGGAAAGGCGGACTCACCTACAAATGAGTGAGGAATTACACAAATCTCAATTGTGGAATCTTCAAGGGGAGAGGTTCTGTGTGCAGGAGAGAATAAGCAACTACCACTCATAAAGAGGTCTGACTTTTGGGGCTCCTGGGTGGCTAATTCTGTTAAGTGTCTGCCTTCCGCTCAGTCATGATCCTGGGGTCCTGAGATTGAATCCCACATAGGGTTGCCTGCTCGGGTGGGAAGCCTGCTCCTCCCTCTTCCTCTGCAGCTCCTCCTGCTTGTGCTTCCTCTCTTTCTCTGTCAAATAAATTAAAAACAAACACAAACAAAAAAGGAAGCCATCTGACTTTAACAGGATTGGTAGCATACTTTTCACGCTGGTTCTTGTAAAGTTTCTTATATTCAACAAGTCCCCAATTTTTCCTTTTTCCTTCCTTTCTCACCGTTTCATCTTTCAATCTTGGCAAATTGGCCTCCTCCCTTCGCACCTCATGGGTAGAAATATGAGCTCTGCTATTTATTACCTTTGTCATGTTGTTGAAGTTACTTCCCTACTCCGCGACTCTTCAATGTAATGGGGACAACAACAGAACACACCTTATGAGGAAGTGCGTTAACGGGTGATGGATGAAATGCGTTAACATATAGACATTGTTTAGGCCGTTGCCATGGCGAATGCTTAGTAAATGTTAATTTACTTAATATCATGGGGAAGGCAGAGGCCAATACCGCAGACTCCATCCAAACTCCTCTCTACCTGGAAAAAAATCTCTATCACTCTCTGTCCTTGCCTCAGAGTACAAGACTGGCTTATTGTGGAAGTCTGTGCCATCCACCCATGTCCGGATTCCATGGTTTCCCATCTCCTCAAGGGAACCTGTCTCCTGAATTCTTTTCTCCCTCACACTTTAAATGGATTCCTTTTTCCTCACTGGCTTTTCAAATTCCCCATCAGGCTCAGGCTCTCCTATTTTGAAAAAGGGCTCTGGGGCACCTGGGTGGCTCAGTGGGTTAAAGCCTCTGCCTTCAGCTCGGGTCATGATCTCAGGGTCCTGAGATCGAGCCCTGCATCAGGCTCTCTGCTCCGCGGGGAGCCTGCTTCCCCCGCCCCACCTGCCTCTCTGCCTACTTGTGATCTCTGTCAAATAAATAAATAAAATCTTAAAAAAAGAAAAAGGGCTCCATATAACCCCACTCTCTTTCAGCTACTGTCCCCCTTTCCCTCCTCCTTCCACTGCCAAATCTGGTGTGCCCCCATGTCTTCATGACGATTGCTCTCATTCTCCCTCTGCCATCTGGTTCCTTCCCCCATCTCACCCCTAGGCCCCCAATCTCATGTGGCTGTGTCAGTGGTCATCTCCAGACTCAGAGGACTGCTCTCGGTTTCTGTCCTCTGGCTTCTTTGCAGTGGTCAGTATTGCTGACCATCATCTGCTCTGAGGAGTGGTCTCCTCTCGTGTATGGCCTGTGTGCAAGTCCAGTGTGCGGTGGCTTTTCCTCCCCTGTGGCCTCATTGTCTCATGCCTTTTACATGTTCCATTTCTGTCTTGACGCTCCTCAGCTGTGGGCTTGGAGACAGGGTCAACGTGCAACCTCTTGAGCTGTCTCTATGCTCTTACCCTTTGATCTCCTTTTTGCCTCAGGCCTTACCATTCTTCCTCTAAGCATGGCCCTATCCCCATTGTTCGCACTTTGCGGCCTCATCATGCACTGCGTTTGCTCTCACTCTGTTTTGGCTACGCTGACCTTCTTTTAGTTTCTTGAAGATGCTGCGGCCTGTGGGACAGAGGACTTCTGTTAGTGGTGTTGTTTCCCTCGCACTCATCTTTATCCTTATTGTCATCTCTTTCTCGTTTTAATTTTGAGATGTAATTCACATACTGCAATCTTTGCCCTTTTCAGGTAGACAAATCAGTGGATTTCAGGGTACTTACAAAGCTGTGCAGTCATCATCCGTATCTCATTCTAGAACATTTTCATCACCTCAAAAAGAAACTCTAGGTCCATTAGCAGGCACTCCCTTTCCCCTGTCCCTCCTAGCAATCACTAATCTACCTTCTGTCTCTATGCTACAGGCTTTTACACATGCTATTCCTTTGCTTCGAATCTTTTCCCTCCCACCCCCTAGTCAACTTCTACTCTCCCTTCAGCAGTCAGTGCCAGCTTCCCTGAGGAGGCCAGTTACTCCTGCTGTATACATTTCATAAGAATATGTACTTCTGGGATGCCTGGGTGGCTCAGTCGGTTGAGGTGCTGCCTTCGGCTTGGGTCATGATCCCAGCGTCCTGAGATCGAGTCCCACATTGGGCTTCCTGCTCGGCAGGGAGCCTGCTTCTCCCTCTGCCTCTGCCTGCCACTCTGCCACCCTTGGGCTCTCTCTCTCTCTCTGACAAATAAATAAATAAATCTTAAAAAGAAAAGAATATGTACTTCTGCTGTATTTATTATAGATTGCAATTTTATTTATTTAAAATGTTAAATGTATTAAATTTTATTAAAGATTTATTTATTATTTGAGAGAGAGCAGAGTGATAGAGAGAGAACATGAGTGGGGGGAGAGGGGCAGAGGGAGAGGGAAGAGCAGGCTCCCAACTAAGCAGGGAATCCAATGCACGACTCAATCCCAGGACTCCAGGATCATGACCCAAGCTGAAGTCAGATGCAAACCCATGTGCTCCATGCAATTTTATATTTATTTAAATAATTCTTTGATTTATATCTGTCACCTCAGTAGGTCTCATGAAGGCAAAAACTATTTATTTATTTGAGGGGGAGAGAGGCATTCAAAAATAAATAAAATTTGGGTGCTTGGGTGGCTCATTGGGTTAAGTGTCTGTGTTTGGCTCAGTTCATGACCCTGGAGACCCAGTATCCAGACCCACATTGGACTCCCTGCTCAGCGGGGAGTCTGCTTCTCCTTCTGCCCCTCCCCCCTCTGGTGCTTTCTCACTTTCACTCTCTCTCAAATAAATAAATAAAATCTTTTAAAAAATGAATAAAATTCTGTATCTCCATTTATAACACTGTTTCACTTGAATGTAATAGTAGCACTCCCAACATGGCTAAGACAAAATTCATTATTTCTCCCCAAGCCAATTCTTCCTTCATACTTACCCGTTTAATAATGCTTCCTCATTCTCTAGGGTACACAGCCTCAGTTTCTCGAAGATATTCAATTCCTTCTCTCTCGTTTCCAACATGCGGGAGGCTTCAAATCCTTAAGTCCTCTGGATTCTTTGGCAAGTCCTTAATGCTCAGTAAACACTTACTGATAATGACTGAACTTTGGAGATATCTGTAGTGAAGGAGAATGTTGCAGCCATGATGTTGGATGAGCCTTTCGAGACTGCCAAAGGGATGTTTGAGAGAGAGAGGGAGAGGGAGAGAAAAGCAGGTAGTGGAGGATGGCCGTGGATGGAGATCAAGAGACACCTATACCACAGAAGGCTGGAAAAGACCAGTAAAATAATGAGAGGAGCAAAAGGAACACCTGGCCAATGTATAATAATTCATTCATCATTTGATGAGTATTTACAACTTGCCCAGTAGTTAGATTATGGTGACGCAAAAATGAATCAGAAGTTGTCTCTTTCCTGAAGGAAGTCAGAGTCTAGTAGAGAAACATGCAAACAAAAATTTACACTAGAATATGGTAAGTATTGTTTTATGTTTTTAAAGATTTTATTTATTTATTTATTTGATAGAGAGCACAAGTAGGCAGAGAGGCAGGCAGAGGGAGAAGCAGGCTTCCCTCTGAGCGGAGAGCTTAATGTGGGGCTCAATCCCAGGACCCTGGGATCATGACCAGAGCCGAAGGCAAAGGCCCAACCCACTGAGCCACCCAGGAACCCCTAGAATATGGTAAGTATTGTAATAAGAGTATTCACAAAGTGTTTTTCAAGCAAGAGCACGTGGTGACTAAGACTGTCTCAGCACAGGGATGGGTAAAGTTGGGTGTCACAGGATGACTGGGACTTCAGCAGCCTGAGACCAGGAGTGATGGGCCAGGAAGATAGCACAACGTCAAAGAGCCTGGGCCCGTGTGGAACTGCAAATCATTTTATCTAGCTTTAGTGTGAAGGGTGGGAAGGGAATATTCTGGGGAATTCAGGCTGGGGCTACCTTTGGTGAAGAGTCTCCAAGCAAGTTGAGGATCTTAGTCTTTATATTCTAGTTAATAGAGAGTCATCCAAGTTATTTATTTTTTTTACATTTACTTCATGTAGTATAATTTACATACATTATAATATGTAAATTTAAAGTCAATGGCTCAAAAAGATTTGATAAGTATATATATCCTTATAACTGCTACCCCAATCAAGATATAGAACATTTCCATCACTTCTGAAAATCCACTTGTGTTTTGCAATTGATCGCACTTCTTCCCCAAGGCAACAATTCATATGATTTTTCTATTTCCATATGTCTTGGTGATTTATTGATATGTAAACACCCCCAAGGCTAGTGACCTAAAACAACAAAAATTATTTATTGGCTCATTGATATTGCAACTTAGGGTTTTGCGGAATCAATTTCTCTCTGCTTTCTGTGACATCAGCTGAGATAGTCTGAATGAGGCTGGAGAGTCCCCTTCCAAGATGACTCACTCACATGGCTGGCAAGACGGGATTGGCTCTTGGCTGGGAGCACCGATAGGACTGCCAGTAACGAATTTGTTTCTCTTGTACATGGTTGTTTGGACTTCCTCACAGCATGGGTTCCAAGAAGGAGGAAGTAGAAGCTGCTAGTCCTTTTAAAGACTAGACCTCACGCTGTTATAGCATCACTTCTGCCATGTTCTATAGGTCAAAGCAGTCATGGGAGTCGTGGGTCGCTCAGTTGGTTAAGCAACTGACTCTTGGTTTCAGCTCAGGGACATGAGATCAAGCCAAGGCCCACATCAGGCTCCATGCTCAGCTGGAGCCTGCTTAAGATGCTCTCTCTCCCACTCGTGTTCTCTCTCTCTCAAAAAAGAAAAAAAAAAAAAGCACAAAGTCAGTGCAAATTCCAAGGGGTGGAGAGATAAATCTCACTTTTCAGTGAGGATAATGGCAAAGAATTTGAGCCTTCTTTTAAAAAATTTATTTATTTATTTGAGAGAGAGCAAGCATGAACAGCGAGGGGCAGAGGGAGAAATGGAAGGGGAAGCAGGGTCTTGCTGAGCACAAGGCATGATATGGGGCTTGATCCTGGGACTCCAGGATCATGACCTGAGCCAAAGGCAGATGCTTAACTGACTGAGCCACCCAGGCGTCCAAGGACTCAGGAATTTCATATAAATGGAATCATATAGTGTGGATCATTATATATCTGGCTTCTTTTGTTCAACATGTGTTTTGAGATTCCTCCATATTGTTACATACATCAGTAGTTCCTTCTTTTCATTACTGAGTAATGGTTCATTGATAATTAATCTGCTTATCCATTTTTCTGTTGATGGACATGTGGGCTATTTCTAGTTTTTGTTTATTATGAATAAAGTTGGTATAAAAGTTCTTAAAAAATACCTCTTTTTTATCTTTAAGTTCCTTTTTTAAATTTAAATTCAATTAATTAACATATAATGTATTATTTGTTTCAGGGGTACAGGTCTGTGATTCATCAGTCTTATATAATAATACCCAGTGCTCATTAATGTCCCCAATGTCCATCACCCAGTCACTCCATCCTTCTAGCCTGGCCCCCTCCAGCAACCCTCAATTTGTTTCCTATGATTAGGAATATCTTATGGTTTGTCTCCCTCTCTGGTTTTGTCCTGTATAGCACCTCTTTTTGAAGATAAATGTTTTAATTTCTCTTGAGTAAATACCTAGAAGTTGAATTTCTGGTCATAGAGTAGGTGTGTGTTAAAATTTTATATTTTATTTTATTTTTTAAAAGCAATCTCCGGGGACGACTGGGTGGCTCAGTTGATTAAGCTGCTGCATTTGGCTCAGGTCATGATCCCAGGGTCCTGGGATCGAGCCCGTATTGGGCTCCTTGCTCGGCAGGGAGCTTGCTTCTCTCTCGGCCTCTGCCTGCCACTTTGCCTACTTGTGCGTGCTCTCTCTCTCTCTGACAAATAAATAAATAAATAAAATCTTAAAAATAAATAAAAACAATCACGGGGTACCTGGGTGGCTCTGTCAGTTAAGTGCCTGCCTTCTGCTCAGGTGATGAGCTCAGGGTTCTGGGTTCAAGTTCTGAACTGGGCTCTCTGCTTAGGGAGGAGTCTGCTTCTCTCAGTCCCTTTCCCTCTGTGCTCTCTCTCTCTCTCTCAAATAAATAAATAAATAAAGTCTTAAAAAAACCCAACAATGTCTCAATATTGGGGGGGGGGACTTGAACTCATGACTCCAAGATAAGAGTTACCTTCTAACTGAGCCAGCCAGGTGCCCTGGTATATGCTAAAATTTAAGAAATTGTTAAACCATTTTCTGAAGGATTGTACCATTTTATACTCGTGGCAGCAGTGTCTGAGAGTTTCAGTTGCTCCAAATCTAGCGAACACTAGTTATTGTCAAGTCTTTTTAATTTTAGATATTTTGGGGGGTATGAGTGATATCTCACTGTCATTTTATTTTTATTTCATTTTTTTTTACTTTTAAAGATTTTACTTATTTACTTGACAGTGAGAGACACACTGAGAGAGGGAAAACAAGCAGAGGGAGTGGGAGAGGGAGAAGCAGGCTTCCCATAGAGCAGGGAGCCTGATGTGGGGCTTGATCCCAAGACCCTGGGATCATGACCCGAGCTGAAGGCAGATGCTTAACAACTGAGCCACCCAGGAGCCCCTCTCACTGTCATTTTAATTTGCACTTCCATGATAATAGTATTCTGCATCTTTCCATATATATACTTATTAGCCATTTGTAGATATCAGTTCAAGGATTTTGGCGATCTAAAAAAATACTGCCCATCTAAAAAAAGTGTTGCTGTCTTGTTATTATTGAGTTATTAAGGTTTCTTTCTATGTTCCAAATATTTGTCCTTTGTCAGATGTCTGTATTGTGACTTCATATTAATGGAGTGAAAGACAATATTATTAAGGTATTAGTTATTCACAGTTATGGAGTCAATGCAATTCTATTTAAAATACCAGGGTTGGGGGGGTCATAGAAATGGACAAACTGATTCTAAAATTTATGTGGGAATACAAAGGACCTAGAATAGTCAAAACGGTTTTGAAAGGGATGCTTGGCTGGCTTGGTTTGTAGAGCATCTGACTCTTGATCTTGGGGTCATGAATTTGAGTCGCACATTAGTGTAAAGATTACTTAAGAACAACAACAACAACAACAACAACACTTTGACCTTAAGACTTACTAAAAAGCTACAGAAATCAAGGCAGCATGGCATTAGTATATGGAAAAATAAACAGGTCAATAGAGTCTAGAGATAGACCCAAACATACATAGTAGTCAATGATTTTTGAAAAAGGATGTGGTAGGCAACCTCTAAGATGACCTCCAATGATTCCTACTTCCTGGTATTCATACCCTTCTGTGATATCCCTTTGATTGAGGGCTGATGGAAGTAACAAGTGTTACTTCTGGGATTAGGTTTAAAAAAGACTCTGGCTTACATTTTGGGCATACTCTTTCTCTCTTGGGTGGCTTGCTACTGGTAAAGAGCTAGCTGACATATTGTAAAGCAGCCTTGTAGAGAAACCCATGTGGCAAGGGATCAAGGTCTGCCAAGAACCACATGAATGAGCTTTGGAAGCAGGCTCTGATTCCCTTGAATCAAGCCTTCAGATGAGCTACAGCCCTGGCCAATAGCTTGACTGCAACCTCATGAGAAACTTCTTCTGGAGGCACCTAGGCAAACTGTACCCAGATTCCTTAGCCACAGAAACTATAAGGTAATAAATATTTGCTGTTTAAACCTACTAAGTTTTTTTGTAATTTCTTACACAGTGATAGATAACTAATACAGGTGCCAAGGTAACTCGAAGGGGAAAAAAGTGTTCAACAAATAGTGTTGAACCAACTTGATATTTTAATGGGGGGAAAAATTGAACCTAAACCCCTACCTCACACCATACACTGAGATTAATTTGAGGTACATATTAGACCTAAATGTAAAAACTAAAACTATAATACTTCTGCAGAAAACAGAGAAGAAAATCTTTACAACTTTGGGTAGGCAAAGATTTCTTAGATAAGATAGAAAACTAACCATTAACAAAAAGGTCAATAAATTAGACTTTATCAAAGTATTTATTTATTTATTTATATTTTATTATTTTTGTGTGAGAGATAACTAGTTGAGGGGAGGGAGGAAGGGAGAAGCAGACTCCCTGATGAACAGAAAGTCTAATGTGGGACTTGATTGCACAACCCTGGGATCATGACGTGAGCCAAAGTTAGAGGCTTAACCTACTGAAGCACCCAGGTGCCCTATCTATGGTTTTTAAATTAAGGCATTATATGATGAGATCTGTGCTTCAGAAAAGTAAGATATATCTGGGAGCAGTCTAGATGGCTGTCTCTCTGTCTTTGTCACACACTCACAAATGCTCAATACTAGTGATCATTGGAAATGAGTAAGTTCAGTGAAGTTGAAATGGTAAATGAGTATCAGACACATCAGTGTTAGCTTATATATTCATTCATTCCTTCCTCCTATCAAGAAAGTTCTGCTGACTTCTTTTTTAATTGTGGTAAAATATATTTAACATAAAACCAACCATCCTATTAAGTGTATAGTTCAGTAATGTGAAGTACACTTACATATTTATACATCCAATCTCCAGAACTCTTTTCATCTTGCAAAACTGAAACTCTAAGCCCTTGTTATAGCAACTCCCCATTACCCCCTTTCTCCAACCCCTGGCAACCACCATTCTACTTTCTGTCTCTATTAATTTGACTACTCTAGATACTTTGTGTAAGTGGAAACAAAGTATTTATCTTTTTGTGACTGTCTTATTTCATGTACTACAATACCCTCAAAATTTGTCTGTGTTATAATATGTGTCAGATTTTCCTTCTTTTTTGAGGCTGAATAATAGTCTATTGTATGTATATACCACATTTTGCTTATCCATTCATCTGTCCATGAACATTTGGGTTGTTTCTACCTTTTGACTATTCTGAAGAATGCTGCTATGAATTGGGGTGTACAAATATCTCTTCAAGACCTTACTTTCAATTCTTTTAAATACATGTTCAGAAGTGGAATTGCTGGATTATACAGTAATATATTTTTGGTTTTTTTAGAGACTGCCATACTATTTTCCATAGTGGCTGTACCATTTTACACTTCTACCAACAATGTACAAAGGTTTCAATATCTCCATTTCCTTGCCAACACTTGTTATTTTCTTTTTTTTTTTTAAGATTTTATTTATTTATTTGACAGAGATCACAAGTAGGCAGAGAGGCAGGGGGAGAGAGGATGAAGCCGGCTGTCCGCTGAGCAGAGAGCCCGATGCGGGGCTCGATCCCAGGATGCTGGGATCATGACCTGAGCCGAAGGCAGAGGCTTTAACTCACTGAGCCACCCAGGCGCCCCAACATTTGTTATTTTCTATTTTTAATTATTTTTTGGCGGGGAGGAACAGAGGGAGAGGGGGAGAGAGGATCTTAAGTAGGCTCCATGCCTGGTGTAGAGCCCAATGTTTAGCTGGATCTCATGGCTTGAGATCATGGCTTGAGCCGAAATCAAGAGTCAGATGCTAAAGAAAAAAAAAAAAAAAGTCACATGCTTAACCTACTGAGCCACCCAAGTGCCTCTATTTTCCGTTTAAAAAAATTTTTTTTAATAGTAACTGTCCTAAGAGGTGTGCAGTGGTTTCTCATAGTGTTTTTGATTTGCATTTCCCTAATGATCAGTGATGCTGAGTATCCTTTTATGGGTTTTTTTGGCCATTTGTATATCTTTTTTGAGGAAATGTCTATTCAAATCCTTTGCCCACTTTTTAAAAAGATTTTTTATTTATTTGAAAGAGATAGAGAGCATGAGCATGGGGAGGGGCAGAGGGAGAGAGAGAAGCCAATCTCATGATGAGCGGGGAGCCCGATGTGGGACTCCACCCCATGAGCCCAAGATCATGACCTGAGCCAAAGTCAGGCACTTAACCAACTGAGCTACCCAGGTACCCCTGTGGCCCATTTTCTAATAGAGTTTTTGTTGTTGTTGTTGAATTGTAGGAATTCTTTATTGTGGATATTAAACATTTATCAGATATATGAAGATATTTTTTCACTTACTGTACTTTTAAAAAAAGATTATTTATTTATTTAACACAGAGAGAGAGCAAGAGAGGGAACACAAGCAGGGGGAGTGGGAAAGGGAGAAGCGGGTTTCCCACTGAGCAGGGAGCCCAATGTCGGGGTCGATCCCAGGCCCCTGGGATCATGACCCAAGCCGAAGGCAGCTGCCCAATGACTGAGTCACCCAGGCGCCCCCACTTGCTGTATTTTATGTGCCAGATACTTTTCAAGGAGCTGAAAATATACAGGAGGTTTCTACTCTCATCTTGGGTAGAGGCAGGAGGGAAACAATAAAATAAGGTTCTTTGAGATAATGGGAACTGCCATAAAGAAAATAAAATGAGGTGAGGAGTGCATGGCTGGCTCAGTTGGAAGAGCATGTGACTCTTGATCTCAGGCTTGTGAATTCAAGCCCCATGTTGGGTGTAGAGATTATAAATAAACAAACTCTTAAAAAAAGAAAAAAAAGGTGGTGATAAAATAGAGATGACCAGTGGGTGGGCACAGTTCCCTTTAGATAGGGTAGTCAGTTAAGACCTTTCTCTTAGGGCGCCTGGGTGGCTCAGTGGGTTAAGCCGCTGCCTTCGGCTCGGGTCATGATCTCAGGGTCCTGGGATCCAGTACCGCATCGGGCTCTCTGCTCAGCGGGGAGCCTGCTTCCTTCTCTCTCTCTGCCTGCCTCTCTGTCTACTTGTGATCTCTCTCCGTCAAATAAATAAATAAAATCTTAAAATAAAAAAAGACCTTTCTCTTAGAAAGTTACATTGGAGCTGATGAGAATCACAGAGAAGGAACCATCCACATGGAGGGATCACAGGCTGAAAAAGTTACATTGGAGCTGATGAGAATCACAGAGAAGGAACCATCCACATGGAGGGATCACAGGTTGAGGGGTACAACCAGATAAAGTCCATAAAGTGGGGATGATAATAATGATCAAGGGTGCACAAACCACAACAATGATAAGGAGGTAAAGGCCAGATCTGTTAGGTTCACAGACCAAGGTAAACAGTGTGAATTTTACCTGAAATGTAGTATGAAACATTTTGGTCATTTTCAAAGACAGGAGTCGCACAATCTCACTAATATATTTTTTTAAAAGAATTTATTTATTGGGCGCCTGGGTGGCTCAGTGGGTTAAGCCACTGCCTTCGGCTCAGGTCATGATCTCAGGGTCCTGGGATCGAGTCCCGCATCGGGCTCTCTGCTCAGCAGGGAGCCTGCTTCCCTCTCTCTCTCTCTCTGTCTACTGTGATCTCTCTCTGTCAAATAAATAAATAAAATCTTAAAAAAAAAGAATTTATTTATTTATTTGACAGAGAGAGATCACAAGTAAGGAAAGAGGCAGGCAGAGAGAGAGAGAGGAGGAAGCAGGCTCCCCGCTGAGCAGAGAGCCCGATGCGGACTCGATCCCAGGACCCTGAGATCGTGACCTGAGCCGAAGGTGGAGGCTCAACCCACTGAGCCACCCAGGTGCCCCTCTCACTAATATTTTTAAAAGATCACTTTTCCTGGTCTGTGAAGAATGATTATGCAGTGGGGGGAGATGAAAAAGCAAGATTCCAATGATTGTTCTTTCTTCAGGCTCTTCTTTTATATCACAATCAGTCAGTTGTCCCCCATTTCTCTTATGTTTCTAAATTTATATCACATTGTGGTCATTGGCAATTGGGGTCTTCCTTAACAAAATGGACTTCTAGAAACTTCCTCCATCTCTATACCTTTCAGTATGTGCTAGGTTATATGTGCTAACTGACAATCCCAAATCCCAGTGTCTCTAAACAACATAAGTTATTTCATATTCATATGAAATATGAATATTTCATATTCACTCTTAGCTGGCTGGGATATCTGCTCTGTGTCAGCCATTTGTTGGGACCAAGGCTGATAGAGTAACCACAAGTTGAAGCATTGCTAGTGGCTGTGGCATAAGGAAAGGGAAAATGGGTAATTGCACATTGGTATTTAAACCTTCTTCCTAGAAGTAATACATGTCACTTCTACTCACATCCATTCCCAAGTGAATAGTCACCCTTAACTTCAAGAGAGCAAGAAAAAACAATTTTATCATGTTCTAGGAGGTTGGGTGAACCAGAAATATTTAAGAATAGCACAAATGTCTATAATTACTTCCAAGATCACTATTAATACTCTTCAGCACTCAGTAAAATACGTCCAAAACATCCAGACTTTATAATTTCCTATATTATATAATTAGATATATTTGTTTATATTAAAGAAATTATTGCACTCATTCTTACTAACAGCATTCCCTGTGTAAGACGTTACAAACCTTTCAGTGGTCTATTGTAAAATAATACAGATGACAAGTTTTGTATTCTGAAATCAACTTTAACATGCTATTATCATTAGGATGAAATCTCTATATTTGTGGGGTCTCATAAAGATAAGGGTAGAACTAATGAAATAGTGTAAGAAATGGAAAGTAGGGTTTGGACTCACAAGATGTTTAACATTAGAAGTAGCAGAACTTTGTGACCAGTTGAATGTGGAAAACAGTTAGAGCCATGAAAAAAAATGGAGGTTTCCTAGACTGGAAGAATTCCTGGAACGGTGATATCATTGCTCACGTAAGGAAATGCAGTCATAGCTGGTGTGTGGAGTGAAGGGTTGGAAAATTAGTTTGACTTTGGAAATATTGAATTTCAGATGTCTGTGGGAAACTCTGCCTTAGCTAAATCCTCTTTTTGTTAGAAATATATGAAGGTATGGAAAAAGGAACCACTGGAAGAACACTGGGAATGGTGCCTCCAAAACATTGTTATAAAAGTGAAGAGTGAATTTTGAGGGTGTCTTTACTCTGGGGTATGTAAATGTAAACAATTTTTAACCTGCTTGATGCAAAGGTACAGGTGCCACCTCCATTCTCTATTTCTGTATCATCATTATTTTACTTCAGTAATGTCTAAAGTTCAGCATGTTAACATGTTAAGAGAAAAAACAACAACAACCTTGAAATAAAGGCAGGAGATAATGTAACAATATGCACCAACAGATGGGCAACAGTTACCAAAGAGTCTTAAAAAAGAACTGCAGTGTGAGAATCTGTTAGTGTGCCTCTAGCACTGTCTAGGGGAGAAACAGAATAGTGGAAAAAAAATAATTCAAGAGTGTGCTGTGTTGGATAGAGTACAGGATGCTGTTTAGAATACAACCTTTAACACTAACTAGTACTCACATTTGCAGAACGCCTCTTATGCATCAGGGTTTAAATGATAGGTGTTTTAAATATTTTTATCTCAGAATCATCATGATAATCTAAGACGAGGACTGGCCACAATTTGTGGTTAAAGGAACTGAGACTCAGAAAGTTAAAAAACCTGTTCAAGTTCAAAGTACAGTAAAAAAGAGAACTGCAGGTCCACCCAGATGGGTCTGACTTCAAGGACTGGGCTCTTTCATCTATGGCCAATAGACCCCAAACCTAGTTGTGCACCACATTCACTTGGAGAACATGTTAAAACATATTTTCCAGTTTCCCATTCAAGATTTTTTTTTTAGGAGATGGTAATATTAGAATAGTACTTTGCTCTCATGGTTGTTGTTAGGATCAAATGTAATCAAGTATATTGGAGTGTTTTATGAACTTCAAGTTTAACATAGTTATGCTTATAATTTAAAGGTTTTTAAAAAAAGATTAAAAAAAAGTAATCTCTACACCCACATGGGGCTCCAATTTACAACAATGAGATTAGTAGTTACATACTCTACCCACTGAGCCAGCCAGTGGTTCCTTAATGGTTTTATTACATGTGATCAACTAATTCCCCTTCCTTTGTTTTTCTAGTCAGAAAATAATTTTCTGATAATTAGGCGTACCAAATATCTTAAAGCCAGAAAAGTGTGCCCCAAACTGTGTTTTGACTCAGTAACTACATTATGAATTAATACATTTAATTTCTAGTTTAATCAGCACTCTCGTGAGTCTGACCAGTACAAGTCAAATTCTCCACACTTAATCATCCCTTTGTTAACTGAAAAAATAGCTTTGAAATCTAAATAGCTGAGGAATGGAGTTCAAAGCAAAAGAGATATGAATTGTTCTAACTGGTGGCTTCATGGGAGTAAAACATCAGGGTTTAGCCTGGAGGTCAGTCTGTGAAGACTACAAAATTAACTCATTCTGATCTAAGACCACCTTTTCTCACCGTTAGCAGATGGTGTTTTTCTTGGATCCAATATACCTTAGCTAAAGCGGGTTAAACCAGAAAATATAATAAGGCCACATCTCTGGCCCACATCAGGAATGCTTCCTGCTTCTTCCACCCCCATTTTCACCAACAACAGCAGTGAGGTTACCATGAAAAGTCTGGTCTTCTATACTAAGAGAAACTCCCAAGTATTATTTCCACTTCCTAGTGGGGTTTGTAGGTAAGTTGTATTTAAATTAGCATTATTTTCCAGTAACTATGAAAGGCTGATAGTTCCATTGTAGACATTCTTGCTTTTTTTTTTCCTTTTCCCCCAATATCCACAAAGGCACTCAACAGGCACTTCCTAAATGCATGCTCCATGAAGAAAGGTTAAGCGGTTTCCCCAAGACCACACAGATGAACAAGTGGGGAAAGGGGCACTGAAAGTGCCTGTTATATGGAGTCACACTCCCATAATTACTCAAACTCCCAGCCCAAGAACCTGGCTTTCAAGGGGACATGAAAGGAACACCCCGGAGGTGAGAGCCAGGAAATCGGGAGAGGTGCGCTTCCCGGCATGCTCTGCAGCACACTGAGGGGCGCCAGACGTATCCCGGCGTGCACCGGGGAGCGCCCAAGGGCGATGGTTCCCGGCTACTGGAGAGGCACGCGAAGTTAAACCGGTAGGTGTGAGCTTACTTAGTTTTGAAACCCAGCCTTCTCGTTTCTCCTTTATGAATGTAACCCCAAAGCGGCAAAAAGGAGGTTTTCTAACAACCCTCCCTTTCCGCGTGCGGACGACTTTCGGCGCCGCTTCGAGCACGGTGCCAGGTGATTAGCGGCTAGGGGCGGGCCTGAGATGAACACGTGACCAAACCTGGCAGCCAATGACTAGCCGGGTGGTCCGGCAGCGCGAGGATTCCGGGACCCGTGAGCGGAGCGGCGCGTGGGCCCGTTCGGGTCGGCCTTGGCAGGTACGCGCAGGCGCTTTGACTGCCACGCGCCCCGTTCGTCCCCACGCGCCCAGTGGCGTGTACTTGGCGCGAGGTGTTAAGAG
This sequence comes from Mellivora capensis, assembly GCA_004024625.1. NCBI lineage: Eukaryota > Metazoa > Chordata > Mammalia > Carnivora > Mustelidae > Mellivora > Mellivora capensis. The sequence continues at coordinate 55,025 of PISX010000240.1, read as the reverse complement.
TCTGTTTGGGTGTTTTTGTTGGGGGGGGAGTGGAGGGGGGGGCCGTGGCGTCACGTGGGCGCCACAGCCAATCGCGGGCTGAGGCGCACCCACAGCTTTCCCCGGCGCCCCGGGGTGCGACGTGTTCAATGAGGTTCGGCTCAGCCCTCACGGTCTGAGCCCTTTTTCGAAGCGCGTGTGCGGCCTGTAAAATTTGGCAACGGGTTTTCGTGGCGTCCTGGCCCGCTGTGAACACGGATGACAAGTTCTCGGCAAAATGGCTGCTGGAAAGAGTCGCCTAGCAGGGGGAGCGCTGGGGCCGCGTGAAGGTCACATGATGAGGTTGGCAGCGCGTGCTGCTGGCGCGGGGAAGGGGGAGGGTGGTAGGGGAGAGGCGTGGCCAGTCACGTGCCGTCTACTGCGCCGACCTGTGGTTTTCTCCGGTGCCCTTGCTGCAGCGAGATCCGCCTGCTTTTGCTCCTCCCACCTCGAAGCGTGGCAGTCGCTGGCGAGAGGCTGTGTTGGTGTGGTGGAGTGAGCTGTGGTCTGGGAATTAGAGGACCTGGGGTCTAGGCCTTTGGCTGCTTTTGTAATGAGCAAGTCCTTTTGCCGCTCTTGGCCTCCATATTCTCATTTGTGTTAGTTCAGAGTAAGATTTTTTTTAAGGCCTCCCTGTGTTATGTGACCTCTAATTAATCCCAGTGTCATGCAAATAACAAAAGAGCAAAGAACAAAATGAGACAAGCCCGTCTCCCCACAGAAAAAAGAAACCCACACTGTATCCCCCCATCATTACAGTGATGTGGGAAACCTGGCGATAATTTCTTAGAATATTCTGGGCCTATCTGTCTGTAATTATTGATCGCATTTATACTCTGCCTTTCCACTCTCGTTTGAAAACTATTATGGAGAGGACTCCTAGTCTCCATGTGTTTCCTGAATAGAAAGCAAGAAATAAGTAGTATTGTCTATTAACTGTGGAGCTGGGGGAACAAGTAGAGATTTGCTGATGCTCTATAAGGCTGTGACTAGAAGTACCTAGAAGTTGTCCTCTCCACTGGGTGGCCAATATTTATAAACTTTTTGAGGCTTCCTTGCCGCTGACCTTTGATGTTTTTCATGGGTTCCTGCTGCCAGCTCCAGCCATTCATTTTGTCAAGGGTTAGGGCTTTAGTGAAATGAAGCAGGCATTGATTATGTATTTTTCATATCACTGCTTAACATTTTGTGTGCTACCCTTTGATGTATCTTAAAGGGCCTTTGAATTTTGTGAGAGCACAATCTGGAGAGCATTTTTTGAGTAAGCATTATAACTAGTTATGTTTGAACAATTATGTTAAAATCTTTCTAGCTTAATATTTTATGTCTTAACTCATTTAGTTTTGTTAACAGATCTGTGAGGTAAGTACAATTATTTCTATTTTACCAAAGAGGAAAATAGAGACAGAGAGATTAAGTAACTTTAACTTGCATTAGCTCATGTGGCTGATAATTTTACATAATTCCAACCATAATGCCTTTTGAAAATTTGACAGAATGATTCCAGAATTCATTTGGAAGAATGAATCTGTAAAGTAAGAAAAGTTTTGAAAGAGTAAAGTGTGTATGTATGTGTGTGTGTGTGTGAGACTTCTACTAGTGAGTATATAAGTAAAGCTGTAATAAAACAGTAATAATTTTGGATTAGACAGAGCAGTGGTACAGAATAACAAATTTAGAAATATGTAAAGCTTTTAAGTATTATAAAGGTGGTTTTTCACAGTAGTTGAGAGAGGATTTCAAAGTTATGTTGGAACAATTGGCTAACCATTTGAAAAGTAATAATAAAATGGAATCCTACCTTAAAATGTAGGTAAAATAAAGTCCAAGTGAATTAAATAAGTAGTTAAATATAAAATGTGAGGTCAACAGGCACCTGGCTGCCTCATTTGGTAGAGTATGCCACTCTTGAACTCAGGGTTGTAAATTTAAGCCCCATTTTGGGCATAGAGATTATTTAAAAATACAATCTTAAAAAAAAATGTGAAGCCAGAAAATTACCAGTTTAAAATAATGGGTACACATTTTTCCAGCCTTGAAATGGGATGAGCTGTTCTAAGCATGACTGTAAAGGCAGAATCCATAAAGGCAGATATTGTTTGAATTAATGCATAAAACAACCTGTAATTGGCAAAAACATCATAAAGGTGAAAGAGATTTATTTGGTCAGTACTTAACATATTGAGTGCTTACTATGTGCTAGGCAATTTTTCAGGTGTAGGGCATCCAGTGATGAGCAATGCTAGGCAGATTGTGGGGGAGGGGAATTTGCACCACGTGTTGTACTTAAAAGTTTAATGACTTTAATATCTAGTAGATGGGCTAAAGATATGTGAATAGGTAGATAACATACATAGAGAAATAAAAATAACCAGTAAAGATACAGATTATTTTTCATTTATAAATAACATCCCCCTCCCCCCGGGTCTGGCATTTTTGACTTTTGTATATACATAATAAAGTATTAATACTGTAATGGCATAGGAGTGAGGAAATTGGCTCACTCATACACTGATGTTCGTGGATATTTACATGTGAACATCCTTTTTGAAGGATATTTTGGTTATATGTATTGAAAGCATTCAAAACCTGTATACCCCTTGACTCAGCAGATTTTCTTAGTTAAGGCACTAATTCGTAAGTTTGGAAATATGTTTATTAAACAGTTGTTTTTGTAGTATTTTTTTGTAATAGCTAAAACTTGGAAAAACTTATCTTAAGTAATAAGGGGTTAAATAAATATACTTTTATAGAGGATAATACCTTGTAGCTAGTAGATATAATATAGATTTCTACTAATTACTTGGAAATAATATTATATTTTGTCAAGTAAAATGTGTAGGAAGATTGCATTTTTGTAGGACTGTACATATATGTCTAAAATGTAAACTAATGGTGATTTTATTTGAGTGGTAGGGTTTTTGGATGAATTTAATTAAAAAACAAACATTATTTTTAAAGATTTTATTTATTTATTTGACAGAGAGAGAGACAGCAAGAGAGGGAATACAAGCAGGAGGTGTGGGAGAGGGAGAAGCAGGCTTCCTGCTGAGTAGGGATGTTGGGCTCCATTCCAGGATCCTGGGATCCTGACCTCAGTCAAAGGCAGACTCTTAATGACTGAGCCACCCAGGTGGCTTTTTCCCAGGTGGTGGATTTTTATTTATTTGGCAGAGAGATAGAACACAAGCAGGGGAAGCAGCAGGCAGAGGGAGAAGTAGGTTCCTGGCCGAGCAGGGAGCCTGATGTGGGATTTGATCCCAGGACCTTGGGATCATGGCCTGAGCTGAAGGCAGATGTCCAACTGACTGAGCCACCCAGGTGACCCTAATGTCCTTTTTCTATTCCAGGATCCCATCCAGGATACCACAATACTTCTTTTTGTTTTTTTTAAATGTACTAATGCTGAGTGGCTTAGTTGTTAGGTGTCTGCCTTGAACTCAGGTCATGATTCCAGGGTCCTGGGATCAAGCCCTGCATCAGGCTCCCTGCTTAGTGGGGAGACTGCTTCTCTCTCTCCCTCTACCTGCTATTCTGCCTGCTTGTAGACTCTCTCTTTCTCTCTCAAATAAATAAATAAATAAATCTTTAAATGTACGAATGCTTTATTTTTATTTTTTTTAAAGTTTTTATTTAAATTCCAGTTAGTTGGGGTGCCTGGCTGGCTCATTTGGCAAAACATGAAACTCTTGATCTCGGGGTTGTGAGTTTGAGCCCCACAGTGGTTGTAGAGATTACTTAAAAATAAAATCTTAGGGGGTGCCTGAGTGGCTCAGTGGGTTAAGCCTCTGCCTTTGGCTCAGGTCATGATCTCAGAGTCTTGGTGTCGAGCCCCGCATCGGGCTCTCTGCTCAGCAGGGAGCCTGCTTCTCCCTCTCTCTCTCTCTCTCTGCCTGCCGCTCTGCCTACTTGTTATCTCTCTTTCTGTCAAATAAATAAATAATATCTTAAAAAAAATAAAATCTTAGGGCGCTTGGGTGCCTCAGTGGGTTAAAGCCTCTGCCTTCGGCTCGGGTCATGATCCCGGTGTCCTGGGATTGAGCCCCGCATCGGGCTCTCTGCTTATCGGGGAGCCTGCTTCCTCCTCTCTGTCTCTCTGCCTGCCTCTCTGACTACTTGTGATCTCTGTCTGTCAAATAGATAAATGAAATCTTAAAAAAATAAATAAATAAAAAATAAAATCTTAAAAAAAATTCCATTTAGTTAATATACAGTGTAGTATTAGTTTCAGTTGTACAATATGATTCAGTACTTCGATATATCACCTGAAGCTCATCACAACAAGCTCATTTAAAAAATTAATTTTTTTATTAACATATATTATTAGCTCCAGGGGTACAGGTCTGTGAATCGCCAGGTTTACACACTTCACAGCACTCACCATAGTATATACTTTCCGCAATGTCCATAACCTAACCACCCTCCCTTTTTTTTTTTTTTTAAACAAGTACACTCCTTAATCCCCATAACTTATCCCCATCCCCCCACCTCCCTCCCTCCTGGTATCCATCAGCTTGTTCTCTGTAGTTGGGAGTTTGTTTCTTGGCTTGCCTGCCCCCCCCTTTTTCCCCCTTTGCTCATTTTTTTCCCCTTAATATTTATTTAACAATCTTCTTTTATGACTAATATTCCATGGTGTGTGTGTATAACACATGTTCTTTATCCATTTATCAGTTGATGGATCCTTGGGCTGTTTCCATAATTTGGCTATTGTAGATAATGCTTCTATACTAATGTCCTATTAAAGGGTGAAATTCCACGGAAGAAGGTGTGAGGGAAGAAAGGAAGTGAGGTAGGGAAAAAGTGAAAACAAACAAAGGATGTGTTATCAAGATGGCTATAGCTTCATTGCAAACAAAGCTGGTTGCTTAATCTTCCAAGGCATCTCCAGAGAGTTCATATGAAGCTATTGCCTTTCAGAACTGTCTGTTACACAGCCAGAATACTTTTGGCAATTGTGTCCCTTTGGGATCTTCTTGGTTATAATAGTTTCTCGGACCCTTTTTTGGCATATGAAAATTTATTTTATCAGGTTTTCACCAACGAAACTTATGGTCTTGGTCTTTCCTTCTTGTCTTTGTGTAAGGCCAAAAGAGAGACGTTGGTTACTTTGATAACCTTAAAGTGAACTCCAGGAATGTCACTGATAGCATGATCTTTACAACCAAATCCAACAATTAGAACCTCATCATGTTCCTGAATAAAATCCAGACAACCATCATTGGGTACAAAGACTGATTTTTTGCTATTCTTCTTTTCTTTTAAGATTTTATTTATTTGACAGAGAGAGAGAAATCACAAGTAGGCAGAGCAGAAGGCAGAGAGAGAGAGGGGGAAGCAGACTCTCTGCTGAGCAGAGAGCCTGATGTGGGGCTCGATCCCAGGACCCTGAGGTCATGATCTGAGCCGAAGGCAGAGGCTTAACCCATTGAGCCACCCAGGTGCCCCCTTTTTTTGCAATTCTTGATCAGCCGAACCCTGACACACTTCCTGATGGCAAAATTTGGCTGTTTGGCTTCAACCCTACTTTTCCCAGCACAATTCCCTTTGCATGGGAAACACCTCCAGAAGGGTTGGCCTTCAGGTCTGTGCCCAAATGTGCTTTCTTGTACTGTTTAACATGTCACTTCTGATCTCGGTGGCTACAGAACTTCTTTGCAGTATGAAGACTGCAGCGCTTGCTCATCCTGCCAGTGCCACACGCCTGACAAAAGAGAGCTCAGACTTTACTTTTGATAACCTTGACAATTTTGAGGAGTACTGGTCAGTATTTTGTAACATGTCCCTCAGTTGGGATTTAATATTTTTCTCATTAGTAGACGGGGATTAGAGTATATATTATCAACATGACTTGTTGCTCTTGGTGTTGACCTTCATCACCTGCCTGTGAATTTGTTGTATAAAAGTTTGCTTTTTTATGGTTTTCTTTTTCTTTACTTTTTTTTTGGTAAAAAGATTATTTAACAGAGAGAGAGAGAGAGATATCACAAGTAGGCAGAGAGGCAGGCAGAGAGAGAGGGGGAAGCAGGCTCCCTGCTGAGTGGAGAACCCGATGCAGGTCTCCATCCCAAGACCCCGAGATCATGACCTGAGCCAAAGGCAGAGGCTTAACCCACTGAGCCACCCAGGCGCCCCTTTATTTTTTCTTTAAAAATAAAAAGGGACACCTGGGTGGCTCAGTGGGTTAAGCAGCTGCCTTCGGCTCAGGTCATGAGCCTGCTTCTCCCTCTGCCTCTGCCTGCCACTCTTGTCTGCCTGTGCTCTTGCTCTCTCTCTGACAAATAAATAAATAAAATCTTAAAAAAAACCACACACACAAAAAAACCCCAAATAAACCCAGGGATGCCTGGGTGGCTCAGTTGGTTAAGTGTCTGCCTTTGTCTGTGGTTGTGATCCCATTTGTGGGATCGAGTCCCACATTGGGCTTCTTGCTCAGTGGGGAGCCTACTTCTCCGTCTGTCTGCCGCTCGCCCGCTCCCCTGCTTGTGCTGTCTCTCTGATAAATAAAATCTTAAACCCCAAAACTTGGGTTACTTGCAATATAAAAAATATTTGTTATAACTTTCTTGGCATGTCATTCCATCTTTATTAATAGCATTTATGATAAGCAGTACATTGAAAATTCTGATTATATAGAAAGAGGATATGGAAGTTATAGTCAAAGAAAAACAACTGGACAAGTTGCTGACAGGGCTAATTATAGGCAAGGAATTAAAGGCATTAGTATAGTATAGCTTGTTTTAACAGTCTTTAAAGTGCTTTAGCACTGTTCTAGAAAGAGAAAACCCTGGTAATCATGAATTAGATATAAATCCAAAAGTAGGGAAGCAAATTCAGTTATGCACAACAGGATAAAATTATAAATAAGATAGATTAGACCAATTAGGCAGATTTGTTCATTCAACTACAAATAGTTGATTAGCTGTACTGGATGCCAGGTAGTGTGCCAGGGCTCGGGATTGAGCAGTGAATAAGACAAAGTCCCTGTTCTCATGGAATTTACCCTCTAGTAAATAGATAATAAACTAATAATATGATTTCAGATATTAAGTGATGTGAATAAAGTAGTAGAGAGGATAGTGAGTGGTATGGTAGGTTTGGTGGCTCTTTATTTATTTATTTTTAAAGATTTTATTTATTTACTTGACAGAGATCACAAGTAGGCAGAGAGGCAGGCAGAGAGATAGGAAGGGAAGCAGACTCCCTGCTGAGCAGAGAGCCGGATGCGGGACTCGATCCCGGCACCCTGAGATCATAACCTGAGCCAAAGGCAGTGGCCCAACCCACTGAGCCACCCAGGCACCCCTTGGTGGTTCTTTTAGATAGGTTGTCAGGTAAGGTTTCTCTGAGGTAACCCTTGAGCATAAAGAGACCTGAATGATAAGGAGTGTGCCAGGCCAACATGGTGCATTTCAAGTGGTGAGAGTACTAATGCAAAGACTCTGGGGTGAGAATCAGTTTGCAGTTTTCAAGGAAGTGAAAAAGGCTAGTGTCCTATAGTTTGGAGATTGCTGGGTAATAATTGGATGTGTTAGGAAATGATACTGGCTAGTTGGTGATCTCAGATGGTATAGAGTCTGGTAGACTAGAAAGGCTTTGGGTCGCATTCTAAGTGTGATGGGAATCGTTGGATAGTTTTATGAAGAAAAATGATACAGTCACATTAAAGTTTTATTTATGTATTTATTTTAAAGATTTTATTTATTTGAGAGAGAAAGAGAGAGAGCATGAGCCAGTGGGGAGGGAGCGGCGCAGAGGGAGAGGGAGAAGCAGACTCACTCACCATTGAGCAAGGAGCCGGATGCGGGACTAGATTCCAGGACCCTGAGATCATGATCCGAGCTGAAGGCAGACGCCCAACTGACTAAGCCATCCCTTAGGCATCCCTAAGTTTTATTTTTTACATTTATTTTTTAAATTTATCTTTTAAAAAGATCACTTCGCTGTAGAGACAAGAGGAGCTGTAGGAGACCATTTAGGAAGTCACTGGAATTGAAGGCAGAAGTATGGTGGCTTGGATCAGGAAGGCAGTGATGGAGGCAGTGAGAAGCGATCCGATTCAAGGTATATTTTGAAGGTAGAACCAATAGAGTTTGCTGATAGCTTAGTTGGAGGCGAGGGAAAGAAGAAATTAAAGATAATAACAAGGATTTTAGCTAGAGTAACTGGTGCCACGTGCAGAGATGAAAACTGGAAGGAGCTAGACAGGGATTTAAACTGAAGAGTTTATTTTTATTTTATTTTTTAAAGATTTTATTTTTACTTATTGAGAGAAGGAGAGGATGAGAGAGAGAGAGAAAATGAGAGAAGAAAGGTCAGAGGGAGAAGCAGGCTCCCCGCTGAGCAGGGAGCCTGATGTGGGACTGGATCCTGCGACTCCAGGATCATCACCTGAGCTGAAGACAGTTGTTTAACCAACTGAGTCACCCCGGCGCCCCTTTTATTTATTTTTAAAGACTTATTTTTAGAGAGAGAGAGTGGGAGGGGAGGGGCAGAGGGAGAGAATCTCAAGCCGATTGCCCACTGAGCGTGCAGGGGAGAAGGGTACTTGGGGGAGAGGAAGAGAGAGTTCGTTTCGTTTCTTTTCGTTTCGTTTCGTTTCGTTTCGTTTCGTTTCCTTTCTTTCTTTTGGGAGAGCATATTAAGCAGGTTTGATCTCAGTGTCCCTGAGATCCTGACCTGACCAATATCAAGAGTCAGATGCTTAACCTACTGAGCCCCGCCCCCCGCCCCGCCCCGCCCAGGTGCCCCTAAAATGAAGAGTTTCATTGGTTAATGTTGGGTTTGAGATACCACTAGATATCTAGGAATAACCATTGAGTTAGCAGTTGACCGTTTAAGTCTGGAGCTCAGAAAAAGTCAGGGCTGTGCCTATAAGACACATTTGGGATATCATCAATATGTCGTGTTTTAAAACCATGGGTCTGGTAAGATGAGGAAGGAAGTAAAGAGGGCCAATGACTGAGCCCTGAGACTCAGTTGAAAGCATGGACAGAGGAATGGGTTACACTTAGATTTCTTTTGTATCTGTATCAGCACAGTATTTAGAGCTGTGTCTATATGGTATAATATGAAATCATGCCTTTGAGATAATTTTAATATGACCTAGGCTCTTGCTGTTATGTGAACGGATTCTTCAGGTTTTTGTTACTGCCTACCTCAAGATTTCTACTTTGTGTCCATTACCTGGGGGCATAAATTCCAACTTTCATAGCTTTCATACCAGACCCATCATTGTCCAACTCTACCCTACCTCTTTATCCTCTATTTGGCATGCCCAGTGTGCTTTGTTTGTGCACAGCTGTGCGTTTTCCAGGAATATTCTTTCTCCCCCTCTTCTTGCTCTTTGCCTCAAACTCCTCCTCAAGTCTTCAATGTCCAGTTTAGGTTTGGTATTTAATTTCCCCAAATTTCCACAGGTAGAAGTTGGCTCCTCCCAGCATGGTACTTCCTCAGCTCTTTTGGTAGTACTTTAATTTATAGCAGAATACAAAATCAGTTTATATTTTGACTGGTTTTCTTTTTCATTTGTTTCTCCAGTGCTTAGCATGTGGTAGATGTTTGTTCAATCATAATACTTTGAAAAAGTTTAGAAGTTTGGTTATGGCAGAGTGAATAATTATACCTAGATCGATTTTTTTTTTTATACCTAGATCTTATACAATCATATGGACTGGTAGCTGAGATTTTTAGGATCTTTTTTAATGGTGAATTTTTGGTTTTAATGATATTCATTGTGATAGAATTTAGCTAGTACAGAGTTTAATGAAATGATGTCAGTTAGGGGTCTTAGTTCAGAGACATTTTAGGAATGTTTTAATCTCTAGGACTGAATAATGCTTATTTCATTGGAGGCAAGCTATTATAATAGATTTTTCCTTCACTTGACTACTTTTCCACCCACCTTCTCAGTAGTCAGGAATTTTATTTTAACATTAGATGTGTACTTTGAGCTCTTTGCTGGAGAAGAAACCTAATGTAATAAATCCAGTAGAATCAGCAGTACTCACCCCAGGAATGTCCTTTAAACTGTTGAGTAGAAGGAGGTTTAATGGTGTGAATTGTAGGTGTGAGGGTTTCAGTCTGTGAGCTCAAACTAGGATTAATTATTTTGTCATTCAATTGTAAGCATGTATTGAGCACCTACTATTTATGGGCACTCTATGAGGTGCTGTGGGGGACACACAAAAGAAATAAAAGACATGGTTCCCTGCACATGAATCCCCGACAGTTTAGTGTAAGAACTGAAATAGAACATTAAAAGGAATTTAATCTTAACAATCAGTGTATCATGAAGTGCAGAGTACTGTGGTATAAATCAAGGACTATGCATTTCTTTAAACACATAATTATATTCTCAGGGTTATATGTAGTCTTATCTTGCATCAGTTTTCAACATTTTGACTTGCTTTTCAAGCTGTGCATTTTCTTCTATCTTTTAACATTTTTACTTTCATTAAGATACTGATTTGGGGTGCCTGGATGGCTCACTGGGTTAAGCCTCTGCCTTTGGCTCAGGTCATAATCTCAGGATCCTGGGATCGAGCCCCGCATTGGGTTCTCTGCTCAGCAAAGAGCCTGCTTCCCTCTCTCTCTCTCTCTGCCTGCTGCTCTGCCTACTTGTGATCTCTGTCCAAAAAAAAAAGATTGATTTGACTATTTGTTCAATGTGATGAAAGCCCTATGTAGGAACGAGAGTGCCCTGCCAGAACTTGAATTCAAATATTTTATTCTTTCATGTCTGTAAAACAAATATGTAATTTGAAAATGTAGAATGTCATTTATCCTTTGCAAGTATGACAGATATGCTTTCATAGTTTCACTATGTGTACGTTTTCCTAGACATTTCTATCTAAGGGTGGGGAAGAAGAGTACAGAACATGAAAAACAAATGTGTGCATATGAATAGGAGTTTAAAAATACTGAGTTTTGCATTTGGGTTATTAAAACAGCTTTATAATTCAGATTAAAAAAAATTTTTTTTAAGATTTTATTTATTTATTTGACAGACAGAGATCGCAAGTAGGCAGAGAGGCAGGCAGAGAGAGAGGGAGGAAGCAGGCTCCCCGCTGAGCAGAGAGAGCCCCGATGTGGGGCTCCATCTCAGGACCCTGGGATCATGACCTGAACTGAAGGCAGAGGCCTAACCCACTCAACCACCCAAGCGCCCCTATCCTATAATTCAGATTTGAAGATTTGAAAAACATGGGTGAGCACAAAGAAGGAGATAACAATTTTTTTTTTTAAAGATTTTAAGTAATTTCTATACACATCATGGAGCTTAAAGTCACAATCAAGAGTTACATGTTTGAGCAGTCCAGGTGCCCCAGGAGTTAAAAATTTTTAATATGTTATGTTAACCTTATTGATATGCTTCTAGACTTTTTTAAAATTTAAATTTTAGTTTTATTTATTTTTTAAGGCCTTGTTTTTTAGTGGGAAGTTTTGTTCTTTTAGTCCATGAATAGCTCAGATACCTTTAAAAGCAAGTGGAAAATTGTCTTTACATGAAGTTTATCTGATCAGATTACTTTCTACACAGTTCTTCAGTGGCTTCTCATAGTAAATGGAATCAAGTTGAGACAAGTTCAGGTTCCTTAACTTAGCACATAAAGCCCATTACCTTATGGTCTATACATTTGCCATGTGTCTCCCTCATAGAGATCTTTGATTTAGCCATACTAAATGGACTACTTTCAGGCCTCTAGACAAGGGGTTGGCAGACTTTTTTTGTAAAGGGCAAGCTAGTAAATATTTTAAGTTTTGTAGGCTTTTTTTCTGTCATAACTATTCAACTCTGCTGTGGTAGCATGAAAGCAGCCGTAGACATTATGTAAACAAATGATTATGGCTGTATTCCAGGGAAACTATTTATGGACACTGAAATTGGAATTCCATAAATTCTTGAATGTCATAAAATTTTATTTTAATTTTTTTTAGAAGTTTAAGCAATCTCTACATCTAATGTGGGGCTCAAACCCAAGACCCTGAGATCAAGGGTCGCATGCTCTTTCAACTGAGCCAAGCAGGCACCCCTATTTTAACTTTTTTTCAACTTTAAATTTTAACTTTTTTTTTCCACATTAAAAATATGAAAACCACTCTCAATTTGTGGGCTCTACAAATTTGTGGGCAGAATATGGGTTATGGGGCTATTGTGTGCTGACCCCTGCTCTAAACTACCATATTTGCTTTGCCTCTGTCGTATTCAGTACCCCCCACCTCCCATTTCCTTTTCTAGTATGACTCTCTTGCTCAAAACTACCTTAGATGTCATCGTCTTAGGGAAGTCAGAATTTGTTTTAGATCTTTTTTTCTGTTGTTTGGAAGTATTCTGTTCAAACCTCTATCAATGTGCTTATATAGTAGTATTTTTAAAAATTGGAGTAAAATATGTGTAAAGCATATAATTGTAACCACTTTTTAGAAAAGATTTATTTTAGGGGAAGAGAGAATGAGTGCACAAATCGGAGGGGCAGAGGGAGAGGGAGAGAGAATCTCAAGCAAACTCTGCAATCAGTGGGGAGCAGGTCACGGGGCTCAATCTCACCACTCTGAGATCACAACCTGAGCCAAAACTAGAGTTGGACACTTAACTGACTGTGCCCCCAGGAACCCCCACTGTAACCATTTTTAAGATTACTGATCTTTGACACTAAGTACATTCACAGAATTGTGCAACTGGTTACCACCATCCATCTCTAGAATTTTCATCTTTCCAAGCTGAAATACTGTACTCACAAAATACTAGCTTACTATTCTCTCACCCCAGTTCCTGGCAACTACATTCTACTTTCTGTCTACGAATTTGACTACTCTAAGTACCTCACACAGTGGAATCATGCAAAATACTTGTCCTTTTGGAACTGGCTTATTTCATTTAGCCTATATCTTCAAGGTTCATCCATATTGTAGCATGTTTTAGAATTTCTTTTTAATGCTGAGTAATATCACATTGTACATATATATCACATTTTTTGGTTTATTTTGTTATCTGTTGATGAACACTTCGATTGCTTCCACCTTTTGTTTATTGTGAATAATGCTGCTGTGGATGTGGATATACAGATAATCTCTTTGAGTCTCTGCTTTCAAGTCTTTTGAGTTTATATATAGAAGTAGACTTGCTGGATCACATGGTGATTCTGTAGTTTTTTGAGGAACTACAGTGGTTGCATCGTTATAATGCTGAATTTTTTTTAATACTTTTTGAGGATAATTTTAGATTTATAGAAAGTTGCAAAGACTATACATAGAGTTTCTGTATACCCCTCACCCAATTTCCCCTCATGTTAACATCTTATATTACTATGGCACTTTTGTCCAAACTAAGATACCAATGTTGGTACATCATTGTTAGTAAATTCCGGACTTTGATTAGTTTTTTCCACTAATGTCCTTATTCTGTTCCAGGATCTAATTGAGGATACTGCATTACATTTAATGTAAATATTTTTTATAGTACTTAACATAGAGTGTGGTACATAACAAAAGGAGAGTATTTTTTGAGTGAATTAATCATGTTTTAATTTTTCTCCATTTTTGTGGGGTGTTTATTAATCTTCCTTTAGATTTGGTTAGCTGACTTATTTTCCCTAATATCCTTTCTTCTCTCTTCCTCTGCCATCTGTTTCTAAGGTCCATTACAGTTTTTTTCACTTTTTTTGAGGAAAAGTAACCATGGTATATGTGGCAAAGACCATTAACTACTCAGATTTGCCTTCTCTTTCTTTGGGCATGTAGTCAGAATCCCCCAGTCTCTATTGTAGTTTGATTAGATACATGACTTATTTTCTCTAGTGGAAGTGGGCCTGACCTCCTTCATGTGTTCCAGGTTTGTCAGCCTCCCCTGGCTATCTGGGCCGCAATATCCGGGACAGCTCGGAAGCCTTGTAGTCAAGATGGCAGAACTGCTGTCAGCCTGAGTCCTGGGATGACTCTGGAAGAGAACTGGCTTAATAAGTGACCTGAATATTCACTCACCAGGCTGATATTTTGGGATCTCTTTGTATAGACTAGCTTAGTAAATATGCTGCATGCCCAGCTCTGAATAGGATTTATATGAACCTTGAGTATTGATTTAATTAGAATTATATAATTATATTGGGAAGACTAGGGGATAGGAAGTGTACACATGCATAGAGATATGAAGAGGAAGGAGAGCTAAATTCTCATCTTCAATGGTGGGAAGTTTATAGTGCCTAAAACTGGAGAGAAGAAAAAAAGAAAAAAATGATGATATGGAAGTATATAACAAAAGATTCAGCTGTAAAAGTTGAAAATTTGCCCCCGGGGAATTGGGAAATTGTTAGAGTAGAGGTTCACTGTCTTCTGTAATAAGCCATTATTTACCCCTTTAGTCACTGTTCATAGATAACTTTGATAAAAACAAAAACGAATTAAAGATACTGGTAAAGAATAAGGAAAAAAACCTTGTCAGTTTCTGATTATCCTTTACAAAGCCACAAAAGTTGATCAGTCACTTTTTGCTGAATATATCTGGTGACAAAGAGCTTATCACTTTTCCTTGTACCGACATGAAATCTTCCATTCATAAACTTCCATTCCAGGATCCTCTAGAGCATATGAAATAGTCTATACTTGCTTCCATGTCAGCCTTCAAATGATCCTTTAAATTATCTTCTTAAAAAATTATCTTCATGATCCATTTCTAGCCAGTGATAATGAAAATCAGTTTTTATTTTGAGACTGATTATCATCAAGTCCTTGTAAATCCTCATGGACTGTTCAGTCGCTCATGACTATTTTTGGATGTTGATTTGTTGGTTCTGCATACACTTTCAAGGAATTTGAGAAAAGTTACTCTGGCTTGGTAGTGCACCATGGCATAGTGCAAGCATACCAGAGGATTCTATCCTTAAATATAGTCAACCAGAGTCCCTGAACAGAGCCCACATCTCTTGAATCTGTCACCTGAATGAAAATTCTTTTTGTACTGTGGAGTACAGCCACCCAGGCGCCCCTGTTTAATGAATTTTTAAAAAGATTTTATGTATTTATTAGCATGCGGGTGCACGAGAGAGAGAGAGAGAGAGAGAGAGAGAAAGAGAAAGAGAGAGATATGGGAGGAGCAGAGGAAGAGGGGAGAAGTGGGCTTGATCCTAGGACTTTGGGATCACAACCTGAGCCGAGGGCAAAACTTAAGTGACTGAGCCACTCAGGTGCCCTAGTTGATTGTCTCATGAATTAATGGCTTTAATGTTTAATGCTATCGTAATGCTTATTAAATTAAAATGAAAACAAAATAGTCACTGATTTCAATCTTTGTTTAATACACCATACTTTCTGCATATTCTCACCACCTTTACTTGTCTCTTCTGTCCTCTTAAAAGATGGTGTCCCTCGGGGAACCTGGGTGGCTCAGTGTAAAGCCTCTGCCTTCGGCTCAGGTCATGATCTCAGGGTCCTGGGATCACGTCCCGCATCGGGCTCTCTGCTTGGCGGGGAGCCTGCTTCCTTCTCTCTCTCTCTGCCTGCCTCTTTGCCTACTTGTGATTTCTCTCTGTCAAATAAATAAATTAAAAAAAAATGGTGTCCCAAACAGGCTATATTAGTCCAGATTTAGACAAGCCAGCTTCTCATATGGAGGAGTTATTTCCTCTCAGGAAGTAGATACCAAACCTCCATTTTAGAGTTTTTTGTAGATGTGGCCCACTGTTGGCTTATATTGAACTTACTTTGTTGATATTTATATTCATTTTTATTTAAGAGAGGGAGTTGGGGGAGGGGCAGAGGAAGAGAGAGAGAATCTTAAGCATGCTGGGCATGGAGCCTGATGTGGGATTCAGTCTCAACAACCCTAAGATCATGACCTGAGCTGAAACCAAGAGTTGGACACTTAACCAACTGAGCCACCCAGGCACCCCACTTTGTTGGCATTTAAAATTTTAGTTTTGCTAATACATGATAATATTTGCCAATTCTTTTCCCAGTGTGTTTACCTGCTGATATAATAGAATTGGCCAGTTTGCCTTTCACTTATTTTTGTTACCCCTGTCTACCTTCACTGGAAGTGCTAATAAGTAGTAGAACATTTGGGGTGCCTGGCTGGCTTAGTTGATAGAGCATGCGACTCTTGATCTTGATGTTGTGAGTTCAAGCCCCACGTTGGGTGTAGATCTTACTTTAAAAAAAATAAAATTATGGGACACCTGGGTGGCTCAGTTGGTTGGGCGTCTGCCTTCAGCTCTGGTCATGATCCAGAGGTTCTGGGATAGAGCCCAGCATCAGGCTCCTTGCTCACAGGGAGCCTGCTTCTACATCTCCCTCTGCCTACCACTCCCCCTGCTTGTGTGTGCACGCTCTCTCTCTCTCTGTCAAGTAAATAAATAAAAAGAAAGGTAGTAGAACATTCAAAAGATGGGCAACCAGAGAATAAAAGAAGCAAAACCTCTAGAAATCTATACATTTTGTAATTATTCTCCAAATCTTCTAGGTGCCTTCTTTAGAATTCCTGAAATGGCAGGAGGTAAGTACCTGGATAAATAGCAGAAACTAATCTCTTGGCATTCTCTCTAATATTACAAAGCTATTTTTTCTCAGGGAAATGTGCATTATAGTCTTACCCTGATTTTCTAGCGTTATATTCAAACACTTATCAACTGCCGTCAGCCCTCCATTTTCCTGGCTGTTATTGGATTTTGTATTCATAGGCCAGGGGTTGGCAAATTTTTTCTGTAAAGGACCAGATAATAAATGTTTTAGGCTTTATGGGCTACAGGGTCTGTGCCTGAGCAACTCATCTGTGCTGTTATATTACAAAAACAGCCATAGATGATACATAAATGAATGAATGTGGGCCCTGTTTCTTTCTTTCTTTTTCTTAGTAGTCTCTACACCCAGTGTGGGGTTCAAACTCATGACCCAAAAATCAAAAGTCCCGTACTCTACTGACTGAGCCAGCTAGGTGCCCCTGAATGTGGCTGTGTTTCAATAAAACTATTTACAAAAACAAAAATTAGATTGAGTAGTTTGATGACCCCTATCATAAACCCACCACTTTTACCATCCATGAAAATAGAATAGTAGAAATCTAGGTTGGAGGTCGTGTTTTTTTACTTTTTGTTTGTTTGTTTGTTTGTTTTGTTTTTTTCTTTTCCCCAGAATTTTTGAAGGGCTTGTTTCTGGCTTCCAGTGTTCGTTTTGAAAAGTCCCTTGCTGTTCTGATTTCTTGTTTCTTTGTTTCAACTACCCACCCCTGCTTTTCTTGGCCCACCACTTCCCATTTTCTGTGTGCCTCTTACAAGTAGCTTAAATGTAGATTAAATTCTCAACATGTTTCCTTATGAGTACAGTGGGGATTATAATATCTACCTTAGGCTTGTTCTGAGAATTAATGAGGTAAGAACGTAAAGTACTAAAAACAATGTTTGGCATTATAGTAAGCACTTACTAAAGAGTTGTTGCTATTATCAATATAATCATCATTTTGTAAACGGAAATGCCTTTTTCAGTGGTTTTGGCAGTCCATATGCTACCTTTTGCAATTGTAGTGTTTCTATGGTGTTGAGTCTTGATTTCAAAGACAAAGTCTGGGATAGCTTGAAGTATTACCAGAAAATTTTAAAGATTAAGGAATGGGAGTGGAATAGTCCTGTAACCCTGAGCCTAACAGATATTAGAGTCACATAGGAATTTGGTTCTAAGTTGTATTCTCTGAATTTGAAAGGAGAGGTCAGGGTGCATGTGTACCTTTCTCCACCCAGGTGATCTCTTACAGGATTGTTAGTGTCAATCATAGTTTTCTAAGCTGTTAACTGTATTTATATTTTCAAAATGAAAGCTTTTCAGCACTGCAGGTTACTTTGCAGTTTTTCTTTCTTTCTTTTTTTTTTAAAGATTTATTTATTTATTTATTTGACAGACCACAAGTAGTCAGAGAGGCAGGCAGAGAGAGAGAGGGAAGCAGGCTCCCCGCTGAGTAGAGAGCCCGATGTGGGGCTCGATCCCAGGACCCTGGCATCATGACCTGAGCTGAAAGCAGAGGCTTTAACCCACTGAGCCACCCAGGTACCCCTCTTTGAACCACCCAGGTGCCCCTACTTTGCAGTTCTTTTAAAGTGTTATAACTGCCTTTTTATTTTAAATAGTGCCAGTTCTTGCAACCAACATTTTATATTTATATATAGATAGATATTTATACTTCAACAGAGGTAACCAATATTGGTGCCATTTGAAATAGTAGATATGAAAAGAGCAGATTTTTCCAGGTTGAAATATTTTTATGTTGAAGCAAAGGTTAATTTCCTAAAGTTCTCCTTAATTTTGTTGTGTTTTGAGAACACTCTCTTTAGAGTGGCCTGCTCCTAAAGATGTAGACAGAAGCAGACCTTCAGACCTTCTGCAGTCTATATGGGAAATAGGGAATTAAAAAGTTGTCTTTACTTGTTTAAACATTTTTTATATTTAATGAGCCTAAGATTATGAAATACATTTGCCTTACCCCAAAACAAGCTGTTTCTTTTCTTTGAATTGTGTTGTGTTGTTTGTGTTGACTTTAATGCCTTTTGCACTGACCTCTGGTTCCTTCCTGTCATTCAGGTCTCAGTTTAAACCACCTATCAGGTCTTTCCTGATCACCAGTTTTAAAGCAAACTCCTTCATTGCTGCTGCTGCTGCCTTTTTTTTTTTTAAAGGATTTTATTCATTTATTTATTTTAAAAAGTTAGAAAAAATTATTTGTTAGAGCACACAAGCGGGGGGAAGGGTAGAGGGAGAAGCAGGCTCCCTGCTGAGCTGGGAGCCCAATGCAGGGCTCGATCCCAGGACCCCAGGATCATGACCTGAGCCGAAGGCACGCACTTAACCACTGAGCCACCCAGGCACCCCAAAGATTTTTTTTATTTATTTGACAGAGAGTAGAAGCAGGGAAATGGGAAAGGGAGAACCAGACTCCCCACTGAGCAGGGAGCCCAATGTGGGGCTGGATCCCAGGACCTTGGGATGATGGCCCGAGCTGAAGGCAGTTGCTTAACCAACTGAGCCACCCAGGCACCTCCTTATTGCTGCTGCTTTCTGGCCGCCCCCCCCCATCATCATAGTATAAAATCATTACGTGGCTTTACAGAATGAATGAATTTGCCTGAGCATATTTTAAAAAGTTTTTTTGAGCATATTCTTTTTTTCTTTTTTTTAGAGATTCTATTTTTAATTTTATTTAAATTTTAGAGAGAGGGAAAACGAGAGTGTGTGCAAGCGAGTGAGAAGGGGAAGGCGCAGAGGGAGAGGGTTTTATAGACTCCGCGCTGAGCTCTGAGCCCAACTCAGAGTTCCCAGGACGCTGAGATCATGACCTGAGCCAAAATCAAGTCAGATGCTTAACCATCTCAGCCACCTAGGTGCCCCCCAAGCATATTCTTTTTTTTTTTTTTTAATTTTATTTATTTGACAGAGACACAGTGAGAGGGAGCACAAGCAGGGGGAGTGGCAGAAGGAGAAGCAGGCTTCCTGTGGAGCAGGGAGCCCGATGCCAGCTGGATCCCAGGATGCTGGGATCATGACCCAAGCTGAAGGCAGCCTCGTAACGACGGAGCCACCCAGGTGCCCCATGAGGATATCCTTTTTTTTTTTTTTTTAACAAGAAGGTCCCATCGATTTTATTTATTTATTTGACAGAGAGATACACAGTGAGAGAGGGAACACAAGCAGAGGGAGTGGGAGGGGGAGAAGCAGGCTCCCTGCCGAGCGGGGAGCCCAATGTGGGGCTCAATCCCAGGATACTGGAATCAGGACCTGAGCTGAAGGCAGATGCCCAACGACTGAGCCACCCAGACGCCCCCCATGAGCATATTCTTTTAAATGAATCTGACAGTGGTTGATTTTTCTCTGGGCATCTTTTAAATTCAGTATCAGGCAGGTAAATACAATGAGGAAATATATGACATTGACTTTGTTTTTCTGTATGACCTGAAAGCACAGTATAAGGCCATGCAAGCGAGTTGGAAGGCTGTTCAATTCAACTGATGATTAAATAGCTATGTATATAACTGAAGTTGAAATTCTGTTTTCTATAATACTTTTTTCACTTTAAGCGGCTGCCTTCGGCTCAGATCATGATCCCGGCGTCCTGGGATCGAGTCCACATCGGGCTCCTTGCTCGGCAGGGAGCCTGCTTCTCCCTCTGCCTCTGCCTGCCACTCTGTTTACCTGTGCTCGCTCTCTCTCTCTGACAAATAAATAAATTAAAAAAAAATTAAAAAAGGGACGCCTGGGTGGTTCAGTTGGTTATAATACTTTTTCACTGGGTCATAGAGAGACCTACTCCTACGAGGTAGCCACATATAAGTATTATAAATAGGGAGAAGCAAATGCCCTGGGTATCTAATATCAGTGAATATTTTTCTTCTTAGTAAAGGTGATTTGTCAAATGTAATTAAATGCATTTAACTTTAATACTTTTGAGATTTTTCACATTCATTTTTTTTCTTAGAATCTTCATCAGATGGTTGATTCAGAAAATAGAAGCATACTATGTAATTCTGCATGCTTCTCATTGCTGTCCTTGGTTTTGTTCAGTTTTCTCATAACAGTTATCTTTTTTCTGAGATTTTTGATTGAGGGATAACCATATTAAAAATATATTCTGTTGGGATGCCTGGGTAGTTCATTTGGTTAAGTGTCTACCCTCGACTCGGGTCATGATCCCAGGGTCCTGGGATCGAGTCCTACATTGGGCTCCTTGCTCAGTGGGGAACCTGCTTCTTGCTCTGCCTGTTCTGCCTGCAGCTTTCTGTGCTTCTGCTCTCTCTCACAAATAAATAAAAAGTCTTTAAAAAAATCTTTTTTGTTAATTTCATTTTTGAAACACATAAGTAATATAATATATGGTAAAGAAAACTTCAAATGTTATAAAAGATTATACATTAGAACAGGGAAATTTCCTTTCATGGTATCTTCTCTGTACCCTGCTCCTCCTTCTTCCCTCCAGTCTTTCTCCTCTTCATCAATATTGCTGTTAATAACTTGGTATGTGCCTTAATTTTTTTTTAAGAGCTAGAAGGTGGGGGGAGGGGCAGAGGGAGAGAGAGAGAGATCTTAAGCAGGCTCCACACCCAGCATGAAGCCTGACATGGGGCTCAATCTCAAGACCCTAAGACCATGACCTGAGCTGAAACCAAGAGTTGGGTGGTTAACTGCCTGGACCCCTCACGCACCCTCCCCCTGTTTTTAAAAAATTGTGGTAAAATATATAAGAATAAAATATACCATGTTAACTGTTTTAAATAATTGATTTTTATTTAAAATATTTTTTTTGAAGTGTAATTGACATACATTGTTATAGTTTCAGGTGTACACCATAGTGATTCAACAACTCTAATAATACCTTATGCTGTGGTGAACATTTTAACCATTTTTAAATGTTCAGTGATATTAAATACATTCACATTGTGTAGCCATCATTACCATCCATTCCCTATAACTCTTGTCATCTTGTAAAACTGAAACTATATGGTTACTATAAAAATAATCCACCTGCCCATCCCTGGCAACCTCCACCATTATACTTTCTGTCTTTCTGATGAAATGCCTCTTTTATCATATATTTAATTCCAATTTATTCAGTTTTTGGAGTTGTCTTTCTGTTCTATTATATTATAAATTTTTTAAAAATTTATTTATTTGTCAGAGAGAGCGAGCGAGCACATGCAGACAGAGTGGCAGGCAGAGGCAGAGGGAGAAGCAGGCTCCCTGCCGAGCAAGGAGCTCGATGTGGGATTCGATCCCAGGACGCTGGGATCATGACCTGAGCCGAAGGCAGCTGCCCAACCAACTGAGCCACCCAGGCGTCCCTGTTCTGTGTATTTATTTGTGCATCAATATTGTATACCATATGAGATTCCTATTTTATAGTTTTGAGAGCAGGTGGGGAAAGCTCCCCTTCTTTTTTTTTTTAAGATTTATTTATTTATTTTAGAGAGAGAGAAAGAAAGGAGGGGCAGAGGCAGAGGGAGAGGGAAAGAGAATCTCAAGCAGACTGTCAGCAGAACACGGAGCCTAATGTGGGGCTTGATCCAAGAATCCTGAGATCATGACCTGGGCCAAAATCAAGAGTTCATCTGACTGAGCCACCTAGGTATCCCATCCCTTACTGTATCTTTTTAAAAGTTTTATTTGATATTCTCATTTTGAGTTCTAGCTCAGTTTTAGAGTCAAACTTTTAAGCTTTGGAAAACATTCTGTTGGGATTTTTATTTTTTATTTAAAGATTTTTATTTATTTATTTGACAGAGAAAGAGAGATCACAAGTAGAGAGGCAGGCATAGAGAAAGGGGGGGAAGCAGGCTTCCTGCTGAGCAGAGAGCCCAATGTGGGGCTGGATCCCAGGACCCTGAGATCATGACCTGAGCCGAAGGCAGAGGCTTAACCCACTGAGCCACCCAGGCGCCCCTTTGTTAGGATTTTGATTAGAATTGTTTTGAATTTATAAAATAGTTTGGGGACAGTCTGATATCTTCGTAATTGAGTCTACCATCCTAGAATATGAGATATTTCTTTACTTTCTGTTTTTATAATTTTTAGAACTTTGTAATTTTCTTCATATTGGTCTTGCATGTTTCTTTTATCTTTGTAAAACTCTCAGAGAAAAGAAATACCCAAAATTGTTTTCATGACTAGATATAATTTCAGTGATTTGTTTTGCTTTATCTTCATTTTGCTTTTTTGGGTTGACAGTACTGCAGAGGCTATTTTTTCAAATTCATTTTGCCAGTGTGATGATAGAGCTGCTATTACTTACATTTTGTAGGTGGCCCTAGTTGGAAATCAATTCAGCTTTACCCTGGAGTCTAAGACCAATACTGTCCTTGATCAGGGAGAATCAGTAAGTCCTAGGCTGATATTGCAGATATATAAGTCAGTTTAGACTTTAAAAAATTTTTGCTGTTCTACTTTTGTAGAGTACATTTCTACACGTGTAATTGCCGGATTAGAGAGTAAAAAAGACAAATTTACATTCCCACCAAAAGTATGAGCTCTTGTTTCCCTTTAGCTTTACCAGTAGTGGTTAAGTCTTTTTTATTTTTGTTAATCTGATAGGTCAAAAATGGTATTTTGTTGTTGAGTTTAATTTGCATTTTCTAACTTCCAGTGAGATCAAGCATTTTTTTAGTGAGTTATTGATGTGTATTCTTTGTATGTGACTGCCTGTTTATATCCTTTGGATATTTTATTTTATTTTTTAAAATTTTATTTATTTATTTGACACACAGAGAGAGACAGAGAGGGAGGGAAGGGAACACAAGGTGGGGGTGAGGGGGTGGGGAGTGGCGGAGGGAGAGGCAGACTTCCCGCTGAGCAGGGAGCCTGATGTGGGACTCATTCCCAGGACTCCAGGATCATGACACCAGCCGAAGGCAGACACCTAATGACTGAGCCACCCAGGCGCCCCATCCTTTGCATATTTTATACATTATTTTGAAAAGAGTTTATTTATTTATTTGGCAGACAGAGATCACAAGTAGGCAGAGAGGCAGGCAGAGAGAGAGGAAGGGAAGCAGGCTCCCTGCGATCATGACCTGAGCCGAAGGCAGAGGCTTTAACCCGCTGAGCCACCCAGGCGCCCCTAAGTGGTTTTCTTTTTTCCTTTGTTTTTAGGATTATGTGTCATGGTTGATTATAATTTGTCTATTTAGGGATTTTTCTCCAATCTGTCACTTAAATTAATTAATGAATTATCCTTCTTTAGTTTTAAACAGTTAGTATTTTTATGTAGTTATAGGTGTGTATCTCTTAGTTTTTTCCTTTTTGGCTTTCTCTAGTATACTTAAAATGAAATAACTTAGGTTGAGTTTTAAGGAATATATTTATCATATAAGCCTATTTGTGTCTCTGTAATACCATTTCTGCATTTACGTTTTTTAAGATTTTTTTTTTGGACAGCGTGCACATGAGTGCATTTTTGGTGTTGGGAGTTGTGGAGGGAGAGAGAGAGAATCTCAAGCGGGCTACACCCAGCATGGAGCCTGACACACTCAATTCCATGACCTGAGACCATGACCTGAGCTGAAATCAAGAGTTGGAAGCTTAACTGTGCCACCAAAATGCCCCTGCATATGCATTTACCCTTGAACAGCACAGGTTTGAACTGTGTGTGGGGTCCACTTACATGCCAGTTTTTTCCAATAAATGTGGTACAGTACTGTAAATGTATTATCTTTTCCTTACGATTTTTTTTAAACATATTCTTTCCTCTAGCTTACTTTGTGGTAAGAATACAGTATGTGGGGACGCCTGGGTGGCTCAGTTGGTTAAGCGGCTGCCTTAGGCTCAGGTCATGATCCCAGCGTCCTGGGATCGAGTCCCACATCGGGCTCCTTGCTGGGCAGGGAGCCTGCTTCTCCCTCTGCCTCTGCCTGCCACTCTGTCTGGCTCAGTTGGTTAAGCGGCTGCCTTCGGCTCAGGTCATGATCCCAGCGTCCTGGGATCGAGTCCCACATCGGGCTCCTTGCTCAGCGGGGAGCCTGCTTCTCCCTCTGCCTCTGCCTGCCACTCTGTCTGCCTGTGCTCGCTCTCTCTCCCTCTCTCTCTGACAAATAAATAAATTAAAAAAAAAAAAAGAATATAGTATGGGCAATATACAAATATGGGTTAATCAGCTGTTTGTTATTGCTAAGTCTTTCTGTCAATAGTAGGCTATTTGTAAAGATTTTGGGGAGTCAAAAATTATATGCGGATTTTTGACTGCATGAGGGTCAGTACTCTTATCCCCTGCATTGTGCTGTACACGGGCCAACTGTATTTCATTAATAAAATTATTGGGCTGGGAATGCCTGGGTGGCTCAGTCAGTTAAGCGTCTGCCTTCAGCTTGGGTCACGATCCCAGAGTCCTGCATTGGGCTTCTTGCTTCGCAGGGAGCCTGCTTCTCCCTCTGCTTGCTGCTCCCCCTGCTTGTGCTCTCTCTCTCTCTCTCTCTGACAAATAAATAAATAAATAAATATTAAAAAATATTAGGCTGAGAGTCTGATCAAAACGGGGAATTGTTAAGCAAGAGCACAAAAGAGGCCCAAAATAGACTCATTTATGCTAATCCCATGGAGATTTATCTTAATCTCAATTTTGGCTCTCGGAGAAATGGAATCTTAACCAATCAGGAATCACTGGATCAGCAGTAGTTAGATAATCTGCCTGATAAACCCCTGGCTCCCTAAAGAAAAGTGACCTTGCCATAATCACTTTTTTGCTAGTATAACTTCCTTCATTCTGCTCCTCTCTGCCTGTATATCTCCTTGGACTTCCTTTCTGTCTGCTAGATTGGATGCTGCTTGATTCATGAATTGTTAAAGCTGATAGATCATTAAAATTGAAATATATATAAAAAAATTTAAAAAGTTGTTAGATTTGCTTTCCTCTTAAGCACTTAACTCTTGATGGAGAGGAAAAATAGACAATGCTTTATCAGTGGGATTTTGTGTTTCTACTTAATAGCAGTTAGCTTTTATTCTATGCTTGGTAACTTAGATAGCTTCTCTTACAATAGAGTCTGTTAACACTGGAATTTTAGGTGTATTGGGAAGAAACCTTATATAGGTTTCTGTTTCTTAGAAATATTCAGTATTTTAATACCTACTTTGTTAGATCCCTTTGCCAATTCTGAAGAATACTGAGACTGAATTTCTGCTGTCCACGAGTTTGCCACCTCTAAGATGGGCCATGACCCAAGGCACTAGATGATATGTCCCTTAATGTTGGAGAAACTTCACTGGAGAAAAAAGAAATTCCCAGTAGTAGAACAGTGTGAGTAAACTGGGTGAAGAAGGTGTAATTTGAGCTGGACCCTAAAAGATGAATGGGATTTTTCTTTGTGCTGACTATGCACATAGCATTTTATGTAATTTTTTCTCATTTAATCTTTATAGTAAACCTTTAAGACAGTCACAGTTTCCATTTGTGTTGTAGAAATGAAGAAACTAGAGATGAGTGTGTATTTTTTAAAAATATTTTATTTATTTATTTGACAGAGATCACAAGTAGGCAGAGAAGCAGGCAGAGAGAGAGAGGAGGAAGCAGGCTCCCTGCTGAGCAGAGAGCCCGATGTGGGGCTCGATCTCAGGACCCTGGGATCATGACCTGAGCTGAAGGCAGAGGCCTTAACCCACTGAGCCACCCAGGTGCCCCGAGTGTGTATGTTTCTGAGGGGTCTATGTATATATGAAAATCATTTTTTAAAAAAAGGGCTGGAGGGGCATCTGGGTGGCCCAGTGGGTTAGGCCTCTGCCTTCAGCTCAGGTCATGATCTCAGGGTCGTGGGATTGAGGCCTGTGTTGTCTGGGTTGGTGACAAGTGGGGAATCTGTTTGAGATTCTCTTCTTATCCCTCCCCCTCTTTTGTTACCCAAGCTCACACTAGCATGTATGTACACACACTTTCTCTTTCTAAAATAAATAAATAAAATCTTAAAAAGAAAAAATTAAAGAATACCCAGGGAGGGCAGGGGGAACGAAACACCTGGCTGGCTTAGTTGGAGTGTGCAACTCTTGTTCTCAGGGTTGTGAGTTCAAGCCCCACATAGGGTACAGAGATCACTTTAGAAAAAGAAAATCTTGGGGCACTTGGGTGGCTCAGTGGGTTAAGCCTCTGCCTTCCGCTCAGGTCATGATCTCAGGGTCGGGGGATAGAGCCCCGCATTGGGCTCTCTGCTCAGCGGGGAGCCTGCTTCCCCCTCTCTCTCTGCCTGCCTCTCTGCCTACTTGTGATCTCTCGCTCGCTCTCTCTGTCAAGTAAGTAAATAAATAAAAATCTTTAAAAAAAATTAAAAAAGAGATAGGTACTTATTGGGAAAAAAAAACATGAAATCACCAGAGTTACTGAGTTTATGTTAGTCTGTCCTGGTAGAAAAATAGCAATTTCCTAATATGATTATTATATCCACAAAGGGTATAACATTTTTTGGATACTGCTTTGTTAAAAGTAGGGGAAAAAGTGTTAATAGAAAATGCTCAAGATTTCATTTATTTGGGAGGTTGGATGTATAGAGAGTATGACTTATTTTTTATTTATTTCAAAATGCTAAGTATTTCCTTTTCCCCTGTTTATGGGATGTGACATTTACTCATAATGGTGGTGACAAGGCAGTGCTAGTTTTGCTTTCGAAGTGCTTTTTGTTCCAGGTCACAAAGTTAAGTACTGGTGCAGGAAGGATTTGAACTCAGGCTCTCTTGGTTCAAAGTTCTACGTCTTGCCTACTGTGCTATAAAAATGGAGAGACAGGAATTCTGAAGAGAGAAGCAGAGCTTACATAGGAAAGTCAGTATAAATTATGTTCAGGACATAGTAGTAAACCATTGTGATTGAAGGGAATGTTTATAGCAGGAAATGATGGGAAATAGATGATGAAGGAGCTCTTTGAGACCACAGTGTGGATTATCTTGAAAATCAGGACCATTGGGGGCCTGTGTGGCTGGGTTGGTTAAGCATCTGTCTTTGGTTTGGGTTTTGGGACCCATCCTGCATTGGGCTCCCTGCTCAGTGGGGAGTCTCCTTCTCCCTCTGCTTCTGCCACTGCCTGTGTTTGTGCTGTCTCTCTCAAATAAATAAATTAATGACTGAATGAATGAATAAATAAATAAATAAATAAAATCTTAAAAAAAACCCCACAAAACAAAACAGGACCATTAATGGACATGAGGATAGATGAAAATAATTCATTTATTTTACAAATGCTAAAGGATCATTCTTGAGATGAGTGGGTGAACTTGGAGCATTATGGTTTATTCTTTATGAAGGGCTTTTTTTTTTTTTTTAGTTTTGTTTTTTGAGAGGGAGAGAGTGCAAGCAGGGTGGGGGGATGGAGGGAGAGGAAGAGAGAATATTTTTTTTTTTAAGATTTTATTTATTTATTTGACAGAGATAAAGCCAGAGAAGGAACACAAGCAGGGGGAGTGGGAGAAGGAGAAGCAGGCTTCCCACCAAGCAGGGAGTCCGATGCAGGGTTTGATCCCAGCATCCTGGGATCATGACCTGAGCTGAAGGCAGATGCTTAACCTCTTAACCCAGCTACGACGAGGGAATCTTTTTTTTTTTTTTTTCTTAAGATTTTATTTATTTATTTGACAGACAGAGATTACAAGTAGGCAAGCGAGGCAGGCAGGGAGAGAGAGGAGGAAGCAGGCTCTCCGAGGAGCAGAGAGCCCGATGTGGGGCTCGATCCCAGGACCCTGGGATCATGACCTGAGCCGAAAGCAGAGGCTTTAACCCACTGAGCCACCCAGGCACCCCCAACGAGGGAATCTTAAGCAGGCTCGATCTTATGACCCTGAGATCATGACCTGAGCCAAAATCAAGAGTCTTCCCGATGCTTAACTGACTGAGCCACCCAGGCGCCCCTACAAGGGTTATTTAGCCTTAGCTGATCCTTATAATATATACCAGATTCTTTTCAGAGGAGAGGATAAAGTCATGTCTTAGCAATTCCTTTATTATTACTTTTTTTAATATCTTAGCAATTCTACTCAAATTTTACCTATGATGCTTCTTTGAGAATGTTAACACTACTTTATTGTGGTAAATATGCAAACAAAATTTACCACTTTACCAATTTAACCATTTTAATAGTACATAATAGTACAAAAACATTCACATTGTTGTGCATCACTATCATCTGTTTCCAGAACTTTTTCATCTGTCCAAACTGAAACTCTGTACCCACTAAACACAAATTTTCCATTCTCTTTTTCTCTAGTCCTTGTAATTACCATTCTACTTTTTGTCTCAATGAACTTAAGTTCACGAATTACCTCATGTAAGTTGAGTCATGTAAACTATTTGTCCTTTTGTGTCTAGCTTATTTTACGTGGCATGTTTTCAAGATTCATCTATATTATAGCCTGTGTTAGAATATGCTTCCTTTTTGAAGCCTGAATAATATTCCATTGTATGTATATACTACATCTTTATCCATTCATCTATCTTCTTTGCTTCTTCGACTCATTGGATGTTTAATGTTGTAGTTTAGCCTCTGTGTGTTTGTGTTCTTCTCATTTTTTTTCTTGTGATTGATTTCTAGTTTCATACCACTGTGGTTGGAAAAGGTGAATGCTATGATTTCAGTTTTCTTAAATTTATTGAAGGTTGTTTTGTGGTCTAGCATGTGATCTGTTTTGGAGAATGTCCCACATGCACTTGAAAAGAATGTGTATTCTATAGTTTTGGGGTGGAAAATCTGACATGTCCATTTGTCCCATTGTGTCATTTAAAGACATTTTGCCCTTACTGATTTTCTGCTTGTGATGATCTGTCCATTGATCTAAAATGAGATGTTAAAGTCCCCTACTATTATTGTATTACTATTGGTTTCTCTTGTTATGTCTGTTATATTTGTATTAGTTACTTAATTGCTTCAATGTTGGGTGTAGATATATATTTATTTATTTAAAGATTTTATTTATTTGACAGAAAGAGAGAGATCACAAGCAAACAGAGAGAGAGACGGGGGAGCAGGCTCCCTGCTGAGCAGAGAGCCTGATGTGGGGCTTGATCTCAGGATCCTGAGATCATGACCTGAGCCGAAGGCAGAGGCTTCTGAGCCACCCAGGCGGCCCTGGGGGAGATATTTAAAATTTTTCATTTCCGGGGCGCCTGGGTGGCTCAGTGGGTTAAGCGTCTGCCTTCGGCTCGGTTCATGATCTCAGGGTCCTGGGATCAAGCCCTGCATCGGGCTCTCTGCTGAGCAGAGATCCTACTTCCCCCTCTTTGCCTGTCTCTCTGCCTGCTTGTGATCTCTGTCTGTCAAATAAATAAATAAAAATTCTAAAAAAAAAAATTTTCCTCTTGTTGGATTGACCCCTTTATCATTATGTAATGCCCTTGTCCCTTGTTACAGCCTTTGTTTCAAAGTCTGTTTTGTCTGATACAAGTATTGGTTGGCTACCTTATCTGTTAATCTATGGATGGAACCTTAACGTTACTTCCATATCTTGGCTGTTGTACTTAATGGTGCAGTAAGCATAGGGGTACATACATCTTATTGGATTAGTGTTTTTGTTTTCTTTGCGTGAATACTCCAAAGTGGAATTAGTGGGTCACTTGGTATTTCTATTTTTAAAGTTTTGGGGAACCTCCATACTGTTTTCCAGAGTGGCTATTCCAGTTTACATTTCTGTCACCAGTCCAGGAGGGTTCTCTCTTATCCACATCCTCACCAGCACTGGTTATTGCTTGTCTTTTTAATATTACTTGATATTTTTTGATTCTGACTAGTATGAGGTGATAGCTCATTGTGGTTTTGATTTGCATTTCCTTGATGATTAGTGACTTGAACATCTTTTCATGTGTCAGTGGGCCATCTGTATGTCTTTGGAAAAAATGCCTATTTAGGCCCTCTGCCCATTTTTATTTTTTTTAGAAATTTTTAATTTTTTTAAAAGATTTTACTTATTTATTTGAGAGAGAGAGGGGCAGAGATAGCAAGAGAGAGCATGAGTGGGGAAAAGCAGGGAAAAGCAGGCTCCTCGATGCAGGGCTCAATACCAGGACCTTGGGGTCATGACCTGAGCCAAAAGGCAGACACCTGACTGACTGAGCCACCCAGGTGCCCTGGTGGTTTTTCTTTGGTGTTGAGTTGTGTAAGTTCTTTGTATATTTTGGATATTAACTCCCTATCAGATATATTGTTTGCAAATATCTTCTCCCATTCTGTTTTGTTGATAGTTTTTTTTTGCTATGGGAAAGCTTTTTAGTTTAATGTATCTAGTCCCAGTAGTTAAGTTTTGCTTTTGTTTCCCTTGCCCAAGGAGACATATGAGAAAATATTGCTAAGGTTGATAATCCAAGAGATTGCTGGCTATATTTTCTTTTAGGAGTTTTAGGGTTTCATGTTTTACATTTAGGTCTTTAATTCATTTTTTTTTAAAGAAGATTTATTTGAGAGAGAGAGAGCGAGCAGAGAGAGAGGCAGAGGGAGAGGAGGAGAATATTATGGAGAATCCCCGCTGAGCACAGAGCTCAGTCTCTTTATTTTTGTATGTGGTGTAATAAAGTGGTCCAGTGTCATTCTTTTGCATGTAGCCAGCAATTCAGTTTTCCCAACACCATTCATTGGACGGACTGTTTTTTCCAGTTGTTTGTTCTTGCCTCCTTTGTGGTCAGTTAATTGAGCATATAGTTGTGGGTTTATTTCTGGGTTGTCTATTCTATTTCATTGATCTATGTGTCTCTTTTTGTGCTGGTAACAAAGTGTTTTCATTGGAAGCTTTATAGCATAGTTTGAAATCTGGGATTGTGATACCTCCAGCTTTGTTCTTTCTCGATTGCTTTGATTGTTTGGGGTCTTTTGTGGTTCTGTACAAGTTTTATAATTATTCTAGTTTTATGGAAAGTCTTACTGGTGTTTTGATAGTGATTACATTGAGTCTATAGATTGCTTTAGGTGGTGTGAACATTTTAACAATATTCTTCCAACTGTGAGCATGTGTACCACTACTTTTTAAATCTAGTAAATCTCTCAGTTGTCCTTTGGGTTTAAGCAAAAGCTCTTGATAATCCATCACTACCACTTATTTAATTTATTACATGTTGATATAAATTGTGGTAGGAAGGACCTTGTTATTAGGAGAGTGATATTAACTATTAAGTTATAATATTGGAAACCACTTAGATGGACAATTGGCTCTTATTTTTCATGTAGTTTTTTTTTTTTAATGATATGACCACCATTATGTTATCCAAATGTTGCATATCTCCATCTGGAAGATGGGAATCATCATTTTATTTCTGTTCCTTGGTTTTCTAATGCTAGGAATATTTCTGTTATGTTTTCTAGTTTTTGACTAGAGATACGCTTAATACTGGTCATTTAACCTTTTAACTCAGTCTACTTTCTTCAATTCATTGATGCAAATGAATTTTAATATTATTAATGGAAACCTTGCTCACTTTAGCAATCCCATAACGTCATGGTCATTCTGAATGGAAATATTTTCCATTGTGGTTCACATGATAAAAAGTTGAGTGAAGTCAGTAATACTTTTTCATAAAATAGAATATTAAAGTTTTTTTTTAAGATTTTATTTATTTGAGAGAGATCATACATGTGTGACAATGAGTGGGGTGAGTGGGAGAGGGAGAGGGAGAAGCACACTCTTCCCGCTGAGCAGGGACCCTGAGATCCTGACTTGAGTCAAAGGCAGATGCTTAACCAACTGAGCCACCCAGGTGCCCCAGAATATTGAAGTTTTAATATTTCTCTAAAAGAAATACCTCTAGAAACATGCAAAGTCAAAGCACTGAAAACTAAAAAGCACTAAATAATGTATTAATAGGCAAATTTTTTAAAAAAGATTTGATATATTCATTTGACAGAGAGTGCACAAGCAGGGGGAGCAGCAGGTAGAGGTAGAAGGAGAAGGAGGCTTCTTGCTGAGCAAGGAGCCCAAAGTGGGGCTCGAATGGAAATCTAGAAGATAAGGAGGTGAGCTTCTTAAGGGACTTTTTCACTTTTTATAGTCTATGCATATTACAGAACCTGGCACCTAGAATTAGAAGGCACTTAGGAAATATTTGTGAAATGAAAGAATGTGAATAGACAATTGCTTTCATAGATTAACTCAATCAAGTAAAATTGCCTCTTCTTTTTGGTACATCCCTAACCCTGCCAGGCTTTTAATTTGTCCCTTCTCTGTTCTGCTAATCACTAAAACATTTTCCTAAATTACAAAATTTGTTGACATCATTTGTTGTGTCCTTTACTAATCCTCTTGTCCCTTCTTTTCCTTTCTTTAGGCTTCTTGTTATCTTTTTCCTTTTTAAAAATGATTTTACTGTTGTTTTAGAAGAGATTAGAAAGGCAAAGAGAGAAGCATATCTGACTAGTCTACTATTCAGTTTTATTCAGTTAACATTTTAATATAAACATTTTTCCAGTTAATTAACATCCTTCTAAATTGAGAAGACAGGGGCACCTGGGTGGCTTAGTTGGTTAGGCGTTTGCCTTCCCCTCAGGTCATGATCCCAGGGTCCTGGGATTGAGCCCCGTATTGGGCTCCCTGCTCGTTGGAGAGCCTACTTCTCCCTCTTCCTCTGCCACTTGCCCCACTTGTGCGCTCTGTCTCTCGCTCACTCTATACTATACATTTCCTTAAACTTTTACTAGCCCCTGTTGTTGGAAACTTGGGTGTTACTATTACTATTTAAAGAAACAAGGATAAAATTTTGGTGCATAAAATGTTTTCTCAGCCTGAAGGTGTTTCCTTAGGAGCAATACTTAGATATAGCTTCTGGGGCGGTTAAAAAGCTATTAATTATAAAAGTTAAACATGTTCATTGTAGAGCAGTTGAAGAATGTAAGGAATATTAAAAAAAGAGCAAGTCAGCTTTAATTACATAATGCTGTGATAACACTGCTTTAATATTTTGGTGTAGGGGCCTGTGGGTGGCTCAGTTGTTAAGCATCTGCCTTCTGCTCCGGTCATGATCCCAGGGTCCTGGGAGAGAGCCCTACATCTGGCCCCCTGCTCAGCAGGAAGCCTGCCTCTCTCTCCACTCCCCCTGCTTGTGTTCCCTCTCTCATTTTGTCTCTGTCAAATAAGTAAATAAAAATCTTAAAAAACAAAACAAAACATTTTGGTATATTTCTTTTGGTATATGTTATCTGTCTTTCTGTATATCCTGTACATTTAAAGTGTTAGGGCTCTTTCCAGTGGTTGTACTATTTTATTTTTTCATGAGCAAAGTATGTCAATTGTACTTGATTGCAAAGTATGATTGTACTTGACATGATTAAGCGTATGCATTTTCCCATCATTCATAAATGTATGTTTCTTTAGAGTGAAACAATGTCTACAGTGTCTACAATTAATGTCTACAATTAATCTCCTCCCAGTTTTTCTTAAATTCAATAGGCTTTTGTCCTCATTACTCTTCCAGAGTTAAACTTTGTGACCATATTATCTCCACATTGCTAAATCTAGCAGTCTTCCCATTCTACATGATCTCTCAGCCCCTATGCCATTGTTGATTACTTTCTTGCTCTTGAACTGAACCCATTTTACCACTCGCTTTCAGGACATCACATTCTCCTAGTTCTATTCTTATCTCAGGGTCTGTCTTTCCTGCTATGTGCTAGTTCCTCCTAACCCTCCTACCTTTCAATGTTAGAATGCTCCAGGGCTCACATCTTGGTTATCATCTTTAAAAAAAAAAACACAAAAAAATTATTTGCTCAGCTCATTTAGTTTCTTACACTTTCAAATTTATATCTCCATTTTTGGCTTTTTCTTTGAAGTGTGGACTCATATTCAGTTACCTTACACAACATCTCCAGTTGGATATCTAATAGATTTTAAATTTGTCCAAAACTGAGCTCTAATTTCCTTCTAACCCCAAATTTCCAGTTCCCCACCCACCCTCTTGGAGCAAGGAGTCATACAGTAGTCAAGTTGTGGTTACCTTGTATTATTTATTAATTGCCTAGATGAGTAGCTACAGAAGTGGCTTAGAATTAGAGGACAGTTAAGCCTTGTGGTTTAGCATACTCAGAAAATACGTGCAGAGATATTCAGGGTCCATGGTGCACATTAAGTAATCTGTTTGTTCTTCCCCCAGTTACTCCTCTGATCTCATTTTTCACTTATTGTTCTCCTCTGTCACTTTTCTTTAGCTTTAATGCTTCGTTGCTGTCCCTCAAACACTCTGGGAAAGCTTCCACCTGCAGGCCTTTGCCTGGAATATTCTTCCCTCTGGTATGGCTTATTCCCTGACCTCTTTACTTAAATGTCCCTTTTCATTGAGTCCTTAATCACACTATTTAAACTTATAACCCTTATCAACACTGCTAATCTCCTTTCCTACATTATTTCCATAGCCGTTAATCACCATATAACTTATTATTTTTTAAAGATTTTATTTATTTATTTAACAGAGATACACAGCGAGAGAAGGAACACAAGCAGGGGGAGTGGGAGAGGGAGAAGCAGGCTTCCTCTCGAGCAGGGAGCCCAATGCAGGGCTGGATTCCAGGACCCTGGGATCATGACCTGAGCCGAAGACAGACGCTTAATGGCAGAGCCACCCAGTCTCCCTGTGTATTACTTATTTAATTTGCCTCTTCTCCCCATCCTTAGACTAGAATCCTGTATAACCTCCAGAGGGACAGTGATTTTTATCTATTTTGCTCACTGCTGTATCCTCTAGCACCTAGAAGAGTACCTGACATTTGGTAGGGGTAACTGTGAATGTTAAGAACATAGCATAATGTTATTTAAAAGCTAATGCAGTAATACCTTACATTCTTCCTTTCCAACTGGGGCCTGGCACATGGCTCCTGCAAAGAAGGGTGGTGAGAAGAGGAAAGGCCATTTGCCATCACTGAAGTAGTGACCAGAGAACACACTGTCACCATTAACAGGTACATTGATTGAGTGGACCTGAAGACGTGTGTCCTTTGGACACTCAAAGAGACCCAGAAATTTGCCATGAAGGAGATGGGAACTCCAGATGTGTGCATTGTCACCAGGCTCAGCAAATCTGTCCGGGCCAAGGGGATAAGGAATGTCCTATACCGTATCTGTGTGTGTTTATCCAGAAATACATAGTAAGAATGAAGATTCACCAAACAGGGTCTGTATATTGGTTACCTTTGTTCCTGTTGACACTTAAAAAAAAAAAATTTGCGGGTAATCATTGTGCATAAGAACTTACTGCTGATTGTCAAATAAAACTCTAAAGCCACACACACAGACACACAGACACACACACGTAATATAGTCTTAGAACATGAATAGAAATGAGTCTAGAATAGTAATTCTTTTTTTTTTCTTTACAGATTTTATTTATTAAAAAGAGGGAGAGCACACATGCCCTTGAGTGTGGGGAGGAGCAGAGGGAGAGAATCTTCAGGTAGACTCCCCACTGAGCACAGAGCCAGATGCAGGGTATGGGGCTCACTCAATCTCATGACCCCCAGATCATGACCTGAGCCGAAATCAAGAATCTGATGCTCATGGGGCGCCTGGGTGGCTCAGTTGTTGAGTGTCTGCTTTCAGCTCAGGTAATGATCCCAGGGTCATGGGATCTAGCCCCTCATTGGGCTCCCTGCTCAGCAGGTCGTCTGCTTCTCCCACTCTCATTCCCCCTGCTTATGTTCCCTCTCTCCATGTGTGTGTGTCTGTCTGTCTGTCAAATAAATAAATTAAATCTTAAAAAAAAAAAAAAAGTCTGATGCTTAACCAACGAAGCCACCCAGGTGCCCCTAGAATTGTAGTAATTCTTGATTTGGGGAGTTCAAGGACAGTTGTAAAATTTAATGAAAGTTATATGGATTCCCTCGTTATTAAAAAAATAATTACCAGATCTGGGCCGCCTGGGTGGCTCAGTGGGTTAAGCCTCTTCCTTCGGCTCAGGTCATGATCTCAGGGTCCTGGGATCAAGCCCTGCATTGGGCTCTCTGCTCAGCAGGGAGCCTGCTTCCCCCCTCCCTCTGCCTGCCTCTATCCCTACTTGTGATATCTCTATCTCTATCTCTCTGTCTTTCTGTCTCTCTCTGTCTCTGTCTCTCTGTCTCTGTCTCTGTCTCTCTCTCTCTCTGTGTTAAATAAATAAATAAACAAGAAATTAAAAAAATTACCAGACCTGAAGTGAACTTCTATAATTGCTAGTAATGTTGAACATTTTTAAAAAAAAGATTTTATTTATTTATTTGACAGAGATCACAAGTAGGCAGAGAGGCAGGCAGAGAGAGAGAGAGAGAGAGAGGAGGAAGCAGGCTCCCTGCTGAGCAGAGA
Source organism: Mellivora capensis (assembly GCA_004024625.1). Lineage (NCBI taxonomy): Eukaryota > Metazoa > Chordata > Mammalia > Carnivora > Mustelidae > Mellivora > Mellivora capensis. The sequence continues at coordinate 18,275 of PISX010000240.1, read as the reverse complement.
GTGGTATGTGGGGCTTGATCCCAGAATCCTGGGATCTGACCCGAACTGAAGGCAGAGGCTTTAACCCACTGAGCCACCCAGGCGCCCCAATGTTGAACATTTTTAATGGTTTTTAAAAATAGCTTTCTTTAGGGACGCCTGGGTGGCTCAGTTGGTTGGGCGGCTTCCTTCGGCTCGGGTCATGATCCCAGCGTCCTGGGATCGAGTCCCACATCAGGCTCCTTGCTCGGCAGGGAGCCTGCTTCTCCCTCTGCCTCTGCCTGCCATTCTGTCTGCCTGTGCTTGCTCTCTGGCTCTCTCTCTGACAAATAAATAAATAAAATTTAAAAAAAAAGAAAGTCTTAAAAATAGCTTTCTTTCTAAATTTCCTTATTTTTTCCATTTATTTGTCAGGATATATTTATGGATATGTATGTAATTAATATATGTATATTTTCTTTATTTCCTGTGTTCATCTTAGTTTACAGAACTTAAAATTTCTATTCAGTCATGTGTTTTCTTTGTTTCTAAGCTTAGAAAATGGTTCTATTTTCTCCTTCCTGCCCAGAGATTTGATAAATACTCAGTTTTGTTTTGTTTTAGCTTCCTCCTAACAAAAATGAAAGAGTGTGTTGAGACCATAGAGTTTAGGAAATCATAGCCATATGGTTAGTAACTGAGGGCATGGGTGTGGAATAGATTGTTCAGGGAGAGTGTTTAGCCAGAGAAAAGGCAGGGAGAGGAAACTTCTGCAGAAATGTATAGGTAGATACTCTGCAAAGGATGAGTTAGATAAAAGAGGTTAAAAAGGAAGTGAGTGGTAGGAAAATAAGGAGAGAGGGACATAGAGCCCATGGGAGACAGAAGTTTTAGGAAGGGTAGAGTGATCAGTAGGATGCTGGGATCATGACCTGAGCCGAAGGCAGCTGCTTAACCAACTGAGCCACCCAGGTGTCCCTATATAGTTGTAGACTCTTTAAGAGTTTAAGCAGGAAAAGGATAGAGAGAGGGTTACACCTTCTGGGAGGGGTAAAGTCAAAGAAGTAAGTGTGTGTGTGTGTGTGTGTGTGTGTGTGTGTGTTTAGTTTTGTTTTTGTTTTTTAGGAGGGGAAGAGTTGAGCATATTCATAGAATGTGGAAATGGTAGTTAGAGGAAAGGGAGATATTGTGGGGAAAAGGAGTTACTTGAAGATTCTGCAGGCATTTGGGGGCTCTAGGCTTAAAGGTTTGGATGGGGACTATTTTCAGAAAGCAGAGGTACTCCTTCCTTTAAGATGGATATGAAGGAGGTAAGTTTTTGAGGATAAAGGAGTAGGAGAGAGAAAATTTGGAGGTGATTATGCCTCATTGCCACTTTTTAGTTATGTGTTTTATAATCCGTGGACAACTTAGGTTTTAGTTTTCTTACTGTGAAAGAATATTAATGGTTGCCTTGATTGTTTTATAGACTTCTTGTGAGTTAAAAATGAAGAAAGTAGATGTTAAAATGCTTTAGAAACTTAAAATGCTACGCAAATCTGTAGCTTATTGTTAGCAACGTGTTTGAGAAAGTTATCTGCTTTGAATAGAGTCTGTAAAGCTCATTAAATCTGGGGTACCTGGGTGGCGCAGTGAGTTATGGATCCTACTGTTGGTTGCCGCTCAGGTCTGATCTCAGGGTTGTGAGATGTAGCCTGTTTTGGGCTCCCTGCTCAGTTTGGAGTCACCTTGGGTTTCTCTCTCCCTCTTCCTTTCCCCCTGTGTGTGCATGCACATACTCTTTCTCCCTCTCAAATAAATAGGTCTTTACAAAAAAGAACTTACTAAATAGAATTTTTTTTTTTTTAAGATTTTATTTATTTGAGAGAGAGAGAATGAGAGAGAGCGCGTAAGTGGAGAAAGAGAAAGGTCAGCGGGAGAAGCAGACTCCTTGTCAAGCAGGGAGCCCGATTCGGGAGTCCTGGGACTCCAGGATTATGACCTGAGCCGAAGGCAGTCTTAACCAACTGAGCCATCTGGGCGCCACAAACAGAATGTTTCTAATAGCAAGAAGGTGAGATGTTTTAGGACCATAATGTGAGAGTCTTAGGCCTCTCAGGCTTTATCTTATATCTGGAAAGGTTTCTTTGTAAGTCAGGAATGTGTCTTAATAAGAACTGCTGCTGACATTAGCACTTGAAATCATTTAAAATGTTGACGGCGGGAATAATTAGGGGAAAATGTGGGAGAAGAAATCTTCGAAACAGTAAAGTGAATTTTTCAGTAGTTTAAATTTGGCATGAGACTGCAGGAATTCTACATTCTCTTGTGTCTTCTGCTTGTTCACTTCTGAAAACATTTAAAAAACTTTTGAAAAAAACTAAACTTCCAAGTTTTTACGAACTCTTAAGGTTTTGGTGCCTTAGATTAATTTATGCTTAGCTCTTTTCTGCCGTCTTTCTATGTGGCCGTAATGGTGGGTGTGAAGGTCCTGGCAGATGCACACAAGAGCATTAATAATGCTGAAAAGAGAGGCAAATGCCAGGTTCTTTTAATTTTATTTTTATTTTTTAAGATTTTATTTATTTATTTGACAGACACAAGTAGGCAGAGAGGCAGGCAGGGCGGGGTGGAAGCAGGCTCCTCGCTGAGCAGAGAGCCAGATGTGGGACTCAGTCCCAAGACTCTGAGATCATGACCTGAGCCAAAGGCAGAGGCTTAACCCACTGAGCCACCCAGGTGCCCCTGGGTTCTTTTTAGGTCATGCTCCAGAGTCATCATTTCTCATGGTGATGACAAAGCATGATTAATTTGGTCAATTTGAAATCATTAATGATCAGGGAGCTGGGAAAATTGTTTTGATCCTCACAGGAGGTTAAACAGAGGTGGAGTGATCAGCCCCAGATTTGATGTACAACTCAGAGATCTAGAAAAATGGCAGAATAATTTGTTCCAGTTCCTGCCAGTTTGGTTTCATTGTACTGACAACCTCAGCTGGCGTCATGGACCATGAAGAAGCAACATGAAAACACACAGGAGGGAAGATCCTGGGATTCTTTTTCTAGGGTTGTAATACCCATGTGCAAATAAAAATGCCTCAGTGGGGGAAAAAAAAAAGCTTTTGAAAAAACGAAACTTCAAGTTTTTATGAAATCTTAAGATTTGGTGCCTTAGATGGATTTATGCTTAGCTCTTTTCCGCTTTATCTGTGTCCTTATGACATATAGGTTCAGTTTTTATATGTAGGGAGTCTATCACACGGTATTTAGTTTAAAAAAAAAAAAAAGGTTTGTGTTGTGCTCTTCCCTTCTCTGTTTCTCTCTCTCTCTCTTTTTTTGGCATTGTGTTTTCTTAGCACTCTAGATTCCATTAGCATTTCCATTCCTTGGCCCTTGGTTATCATCAGTCCTGGATTTCTGTTTGTGATTTCTGGGTGCTGAGGATGACTGGAGAAAACCATATAATTGAGCTAATTGTTCACTACTGACTAATACATTCTGCTTAGTCTGATTTGACCCTTGATGTTATAGTTAATTACCATGAACATTTCATGGGATATTGACTCCTTCTCATTCCCCTGACAAAAATGTGCATGATATTGTTTCATTTCTGTACCCCTGTTAATTTATTCAAATGTATTCGAGTGCCTTCTATATGTCAGCCAGTATGCTAACTAGTAGAAAATAGAGGAAAACAGTTAAAGTGCCAATTACAATACATTAGTGTGGAAAAAGATAAAATATTAATTTGACTTGGTGTTTATGAAGTCGTAGGGAGGGGTGCCTGGGTGGCTCAGTTGTTAAGTGTCTGCCTTTGGCTCTGGTCATGATCCCAGGGTCCTGGGATTGAGCCCTGAATCACTTGGGGCTGCCTGCTCAGTGGGAAGCCTGCTTCTCCCTCTCCCACTCCCCCTGCTTGTGTTCCCTCTTTTGCTGTCTCTGTCAAATAAATAAAATCTTAAAAAAAAAAAAAAAAAGAGAAGTCATGGTTATCCTAGAAGTAGTATTAGTAGGGAGTTAAGATGGAATCCCCCTTATAGTTGGTGGAAGAGTAAATGGCAGGTGATAAAGGAGGAGGGTAGAGAGAGGAGTGGGGAGGGAGTACAGAAGGGAGCATGGGAGTGAGAGGGAGGAAGAGAGGGAGTGTTGGACCTGAAGGACAAAGGGAAGAGGAAGTGGGGAGTGAGAAGGAGAGAGAAAAAGAATTATTTCTCTGTGAGAAGGTTTGCTGAGAAGGCTGGATAGGAGTCAGGAAAGACTTTGTTTTTATGTTAAAACCTCACCTTGTATACTTGGTGAGGGAAAGGTGCTAATAAGGAAAGACAGGTTGAAGATTCAAGATATGGTATGTCTGATAGAGCGAGATGATGAATGAGGCAGGAAGCAGGTGGAAGTCATGATGTGGGTCAGGAATACAGATGGATGGGTTGGCTTTGTACAGGAGGAGGAATGCCTCATTTTCTGGGACTGAAATAAAAATAGGGAGATGTATGAATATAGATAAAGTTACAGGTAGGGAAATCTGGGTAGAGGGAGGGTATGCCTGATAGTTTGGATATCTTTATAAGGTCAGGAGCAAGGTTGTTGGTTGAGCATGAAGGGCCTGGACAGGGGATGATGGGGGTGGGGGGGGGCTTGAGTTGAGAAAATAATTAAAAGAGTTGTTGAGGGGAGGGACGCCTGGGTGGCTTTTTTTTTTTAAAGTAAACTTTCTGCTCAACAGGGGTGCTTGAACTCATGACCCTGAGTTCAGGAATCTCATGCTCTGCCTACTGAGCCAACCAAGCACCCCTGCTTTGGGGTTTCTTAATGTCTTTTTTTTTTTTTTTTTAAAGTCTGATTATACCATTTCTGTCTCATCTATGTCCTGACTTCATCCTCTTTTTTGTATATGCTTTTCCTTACCTTATGGTGTCATCTCATGTATGGTCCATGTATGTGTGTATATATATGTGTGTGTGTGTGTGTGTATATGTATATAAATTTTTTTTTAAGATTTCATTTATTTATTTGACAGAGTTCGTGAGTGTGCAAGCAGGGGGAGTGGCATGGAGAGGGAGAAGCAGGCTCCAGAAGAGCAGGAAGCCGGACGTGGAGCTCGATCCCAGGACGCTGGGATCATGGCCTGAGCTGAAGGCAGCCGCTTAACTGACTGAGCCATCCAGGTGGCCCTGTTCCATGTTTTCTTAAGGCCTCTTCTCTGGCAGTTGGTTCAGATTCTGTTCTTGCTTCCCACCGGCACAAGTCCCTCCTACTATTCCCATTCTATTGAGAGAAGGAGTGCATTTCCATGTAAGAGAGAGAATCCTTCATTCTTGTTGGGCTAACCTCTTAGTAAGCTCTTTCTCCTAGGCTGATGGCCATTCTGTAGGACTGGTGACCTTTGGGTCAGGTGCATGCCTCTGAACCAGGATCATGTGGTACTTATATGGAGATTAGGAGATTACATGAAATAAGACACTGCCACACAGCTCTTTAATATGCAGAGGGCTGTTGGTTCAGCTTTTACCTTGAGGGGAAACTGTGATTTTGTTGACCAATCTGGTGAGAACTAGATTGCTTAGAAGACCAGGGTTTACCTCAAAAAGGGCATCTAGATAGGCTCCATGAAAGTACTAGACTTTTAAGAATGAGAGGATTGGCTGCTGGGAAGATGGTGGAGCAGGAGGACCCTGGGCTGAAGTCTTACCACGTGGCCATCTAGAGAGTCCTCACATTGGCATGAATATTCCAGAAAACAACTGGATAGCTGGCTGACATAGACAAGAAGCCTGACATAGGCAAGAAGCCACAGCGAAGCAGATCCACCCTCGCAATTGCCCATGGCAAGATCCTATCAAAGCAGTGCCACAAAGCCTGGCAGTATGTGTGCAGCCCAGACAAGGGTCAGCACCACTCTGAAGTGAGTCCTGCTCCAGGGAGAAGGGAAGAGAACCACATAGCAGTCTGACTATCACTCTAGTAGCAGGCTGGGGTCAGGCACCTGGTTTGAATACAGGCCCCACACACCAACAAAAGCTTCTCAGAGGACAACACTGGGAAAGTGCCTACAGTTTGGTGCTACTTCATCTCTGGCAAATGCCTGGTCTTACTCAACTCAAGCCCAAGGCAGCCCCAGACTGGCCCACTAACACTGTGGGGACCAGACTCTGCTCACAACAGGCAGAGAGCCATTGCAGGCTGGACTAAAGACAAACACAGCTCTACCACAACAGGAGGGGGCAGAAAACACACAGGGGAGACCCCCTGAAGTTCCACGTTCTGGGGAACAGGGTCACTGCATAGCAGGTCACTGCAGGCCCTCTTCATAAAGCCACTACCGTCAAGTGCAGGGGAAAAACAGACCCAGAATTAGAATGTGGAGACAGGAATATGTCCCAAATGAAAGAGCAGAACAAAATCACAGCAAGAGACATAAACAAAATGGAGCTGAGTAATATGTCTGATTGTGAATTTAAAGTAATGCTCATAAAGATGCTCTCTAGAATTGAGAAAGGAGTGCAGAACCTCCATGAGACCCTCCACCAAGAGATAATAGATGTAAAAAAGAATGAATTAGAGCTATTGGACTCACTAAATGGAAATAAAAATAGACCACCTGGAATAAATAGCAAACAAGAGGAAATAGAAGAACTGATTAGCCACCTGGAGGGCAGAGTCATGGAAAGTAACCAAGCTAAGCAGATGAAGGAGAGTGGGGAAATGCAAAATGAGAATAGACCCAGGGAACTAAGCAACACTGTCAAGCATAACAGTTGCATGATAGGGATCCTAGAAGGAGAAGAGTGAGAAAAGGGGGCAGAAGATTTGCCTGAAGAAGTAATAGCTAAAAACTTCCTGAATCTGAGGAAGGAAAGAGAAATCCAGATCCAGGAGGCACAAAGAGCCCCCAACAAAACCAACCCAAAGAGGTCTGCAGCAAGACAGAAGTAAATAATATGGCCAAAAGTAGTGATAGAGAATTTTAAAAGCAACAAGAGAAAGGAAAGCAGTGACATACAAGGGAAACCCCATACAGCTGTCAGTGGGTTTTTTAGCAGAAACTCTGCAGGCCAGAAGGGAGCGGCATGATAAATTCTAGCAGCTGAAAGGAAAAAATCGATAGCCAAGAATACTCTATCCAGCAAGGCTTTCATTTAGAATAGAAGGAGAGATACAGTTTCCTGGGAAAACAAAAGTTAAAAGCAAAACCAGCCACGTCCCTGTCACACATGCCATCATGTGGGTCCCAAATTCATAGTCCAGCCGCCCTCCTGACTGAGTCACCATGCACAGCCTGCCACCTGCTCAGTGCCAAGTCAGCACGCCTTCACCTCAGATTGCCAAGGACTCAAACTGACACTCTTCCTTTCAAATACCAGCCCTGTGCTCAAGTTTGTGCACAAAAGTGGGCATAATTATAACAGAAGAATGAAGCAACCCAAACAGTGACACTAATTCTGTGGAATATATAATGGATAAAAGGAGTGTGCTAGGCCGAAAAGATCTCCAACAAGCGCATCAAAGAACAGTACACACAGCATGATTCTTGTTAGTAAGAGAAAGCAAACTGGGGAAAAATAAAACAAAATGAAATCAGAGAGGGAGACAAACCATAGAGACTCTTAAGCATAGGAAACAAACAGCGTTGCTGGAGGGGAAGGGGGTATGAGAATGGAGTACCTGGGTGATGGGCATTAAGGGGGACACTTGATGGAATGAGCACTGGGTGTTCTGTGCAACTGATGAATCACTGAACTCTGCCTCTGAAACTAATAATACATTACATCTTAATTAATTGAATTTAAATTAAAAAAAGGAAACACACACACAAAAGAATGAGAGGGTTTCTGTATGAGGAGATTAGGGAGAATGATGTTGATATGATAGACAATGAAGACAGGAAGAAGATGCTAAAGCAGTGGAAATTGTATATGCAAAAGGTTCAGGTAAAAAAAGTGTGGGGCATATTTAGTTCAGCATATAGTAGTAATGAGAAAGAAAGATGAATCCAGAGTATTGAGGGTAAGCCAAGGAGTTGAGGTACAACATGATGTTCATTGTTGTCTTGAAGTTCTTGCTAATCTTAAAGTCACTGTGAGAATTTATGAATGAGTGAAGTTCAGTCTAGAGAAGTGTTGTAATTTTTTTTCTTGTAGTTAAGACTGCATGACTTTCAAATCTTAATTTTGTGAAATTGTTATTCTGTTAATTTATTTGTAAGACGTGATTTTTATAGAAGTTTTTGAGATATAATTCACATACCATAAAATTCATTTAAAGTATACATTTCAGTGGTTTTTAGTATATTCACAGTTGTGTACCCAATCTTACCCCCAAATTTAGAACATTTTCATAACATCAGAAAGAAAACTTACGGGGGCCTGGGTGGCTCAGATGGTTAAGCAAGTGCCTTCGGCTGAGGTCATGATCTCAGGGTTCTGGGATGGAGCCCTTATTGGGCTCTCAGCTGAGTGGGGAGTCTGTGTCTCCCTTTCCCTCTGCCTCTGGGGATATTGCATGGGGAAGGGGAGAAGAGAAAGTGACTGCTAATGGGAATAAAGTTCTTCTTTTTTTTTTTTTTTAAGATTTTTTTTTTATTCATTTGAGAGAGCGAGTACAAGCAGGAGAGGCAGAGGGAGAGGGAGACAGACTCCCCACTGAGCTGAGAGCCCGACATGGGGCTTGATCCTAGGACACTGAGGTGCAATATCCCCAGTCCTAGGCAACCAGTATTCTACTTTGTGTCTCTATAGGTTTATACAATAGGAGGTCCTTTGTGATTGAGTTTCACTTATAATTTTTTATTTTTTTTTTAAAGATGTTATTTATTTATTTGTCAGAGAGAGAGAGAGAGCACAGGCAGACAGAGTGATGGCAGAAGCAGAGGGAGAAGCAGGCTTCCTGCTGAGCAAGGAGCCCGATGTGGGACTCGATCCCCAGGACGCTGGGATCATGACCTGAGCCGAAGGCAGCCGCTTAACCGACTGAGCCACCCAGGCGTCCCAAGTTTCACTTATAATTTTTTTTTTTTTTTAAAGATTTTATTTATTTATTTGAGAGAGAGGCAGTGAGAGAGCATGAGCGAGGAGAAGGTCAGAGGGAGAAGCAGACTCCCCGTGGAGCTGGGAGCCGGATGCGGGACTCGATCCCGGGTCTCCAGGATCATGACCTGAGCCGAAGGCAGTCGTCCAACCAACTGAGCCACCCAGGCGTCCCTTCACTTATAATTTTTTAAAAGATTTTATTTATTTATTTGACAGACAGAGCTCACAAGTAGGCAGAGAGGCAGGCAGAGGGGGGCGGGAAGCAGGCTCCCTGCTGAGGAGAGAGCCCGATGCAGGGCTCCATCCCAGGACCTTGAGACCATGACCTGAGACCATGACTTGATATGAAGGCAGAGGCTTTAACCCACTGAGCTACCCAGGCACCAACTTACGATGTTTTCAAAACTTATCCATGTTGTACCATGAATTGGTAGTACATTCCTTTTTGTGGCTAAATAATATTTAGTTGTTTGGATATACCATATGTTGTTTATCCATTCTTTAGTTAGTGAACAATTGCATTGTTTCTCCTTTTTGGCTACTATAAATAATACTAATAGAAACATTCATGTATTTTTTTTGTGTGTGTGTGTGAAAATATTTTCATTTTTCTTGAATATATACCTAGTAGTGGAATTACTGGGTCATATTTAACCTTTTGAGGAACTGCCAAACTTTTCCAAAGCATCTGTACCATTTTACATTCTCACCCAACAGTATGAAGGTCCTAATTTCTCCACATTCTTGTCAACACTTATAAGTATCTGTCTTTTTTTTATTTATTGTTTTTTTGAAGATTTACTAATTTTTTCATTTTTTAGAGAGGAGGAGTGTGCAAGAGTGAGCACAAGTTGAGGGAGGGACAGAGGGAGATAATCTCTAAGCAGACTCCCCGCTGAACACAGACCCCAGTGCTGGGCTTGATCTCTCCTATGAGAACTCCAATGTGATCTCTTATGAGATCACAACCCCAGCCAAAACCAAGAGTTGGATGCTCAACTGACTGAGCCACCCAGGCCCCCCTGCTTTTAAAAAAAAGGATTTATTTATTTATTTTAGACAAGAGAGTGGGAGTGCATGAGTAGGGAAAGGGGCAGAGGGAGAGAATCTTAAAGCAAACTCCCTGCTGAATGCAGAGCCCATCATGGGGCTCAGATTCCATCACACGTGAGATTATGACCTGAGCCGCAACCGGGAGTCAGTCATTCAACTGACTGAGCCACTCTGGTGCCCCAGTATGTCTTTTTAATTATAGCCATCTTAGTCTGATGGAAGTAGCATCTCACTGGGGTTTTGATTTGCATTTCCCTGATCACTAATGACTTTGAGCATATTTCCATTTACTTTTATTGACCATTTTTGTTTATCTTCTTTGGTGAACTGTCTGTTCAAGTCATTTACCCGTTTTTGAATTGGCTTGGATTTTTTTGGTTGTTGTTGAACTGTAAGAGTTCTTTATATATTTTGGGTATTAATCCAGTATCCATGATTTGCAGATATCTTCTCCCATTCTGTGGATTGTCTTTTCAATATCTTAATAGGGTCCAAATCCAAGGTCATGAAGATTTTCCCTGTTTTCTTACAAAAGTTTTATAATTCTAGTGTTTGTGTTTAGATCATTGGTTTGTTTTGAAGATTTTATTTTTTTAAGTAATCTTTACACACAATGTGGGGCTCGACCTCAGAATGGCCAGATCGAGAGTGGCATGCTTCACTGACTGAGCCAGCCAAGTGCCCCTAGATTATTGATCTGTTTTGAATTAATTTTTGCATATGGTATGAGATAGAGGTCCACCTTCATTCTTCTGCGTGTGTATAGCCAGTTGTCTGAGAAATACTTGATCTTCTGTGATTTAATAAAGCATTTTCTTCATACTTTGGGTAGTAGTACATTTCTTCATATTTAATGAACTGGCATAAGCTCCCATTCAAAATACTATCATGAAATGAATATAAAAAATACTGTTAGAATTAGAATATTAGAGTTGTAAAGTTCCATACAGATTTTGTTCAGTTCCTCTCATTTTATAAATAATATGGAAACAAAGACGTGGAGAAGTTAATTGATGTCTAAGGCTGTGTAGGTATCGGTTAAAGATAATGCTTTAATCCAAGGATTAGCAAACCTTTCCTGTAGAGGACCAGATAGTAAATATTTTAGGCTTTGTGGGACAAGAGGCAAAATTGGGTATTGTGTAGGTACTTTTGTAATGAGAAAAAACAAATTTCCCCAAATATTTTTATTAATGAATTTCAAAATATAATTAATAGAATCTCTCTCCCTCTTTTTTTGGGTAATACATATCTACTAATGAGAAAAATGGAGGATTTTTTTGGGGGGAGGATAACATTTTATTTGATGTTCAAAATTAGCATTCCTTAACATCAGAACTGATTGGAAATATTCATTTGTTATTGTTGATCTGTTTGAAGTTTTGTGTATTTTTTTTTTTAAGAGATAGGGAGAAAGAATCTTAACCCTGTTTCATGCTGGATGTGGAGCCAGTTGCTGGGCTTGATCTCAGCAACCCTGACATCATGACCTGAGCCAAAATAGTTGGGTTCTTAAACAACTGAGCCACCCAGGCACCCCTGTATTTCATATTTGAAAATGTCTTTTACATAGAAAGTTACTGCCAAGTACTGATACAGGTTTCTCATTGAGCATGTACATTGCTTGGAAAGCATATAGAGAATTGCTAGATTTTTCTCCTTGGTATTTGCCTTTTTGATACGAATTGCAGATTAATCACTTCAGTTTAAGAGTATGTGGAAACCTTCAGCTGCACAGGCACAGGTAAATAGATTTTGAAATAGGGAAATACACTTTCAGTTGTACTAAGGTCTAAAAACACTGCTGAAACCATAGTTTGAACTTGTAACATAGATCTGTTATGAATTTGTATAGGAATCTTTTTTACCTTTTTTTCCCATTTTAGTTTATTGAGATATAATTGACATAAAGCACTATTGAGATATAATTGACGTAAAGCACTATTATTGTGGAGCATAGTGACTTACATACGTTGTAAAGTGATTACAATGGTAACTTAACATTCACCATCTCATATGGATACAAAAAAAGCAAAATGGGGGAAAGAAAGTTCGTCCGTCCATCTGTCCTTCCTTCCTTCCTTTCTGTTTTACTTGTGAAAAGAACTTTTAGGATTGAGTCTCTGAGCAACTTTCAAATAAGTATACCACATAGCAGTTTTAACTATAATCATCTTGTATATTACATCCCCTCAGTACTCATTTATCTTATAACTTGAAGGTTGTATCTTTTGACCACTTTCACCCAGTTCCACTAGCCCCACAACTCTCTTGCCCAGGTAATGTCAAATCTGGTCTCTTTTTCTATGAGGTGTTTTTTTGTTTGTTTGTTTGTTTGGTTTTTTTTTTTTGGTGTGTGTGTGTGTTTTAAAGGTTCCATAGATAAGTAAGATCATACAGTATTTGCCTTTCTGTCTAACTTACTCATTTAGTGTAATGCACTCAGGGTCCATTTGTGTTGTTGCAAATGGCAGGATTTCTTCCTTTTTTATGGTTGAATAGTATTCCATTATGTGTGTGTGTGTGTGTGTGTGTGTGTACACATAAATATATATCGCATTTTCTTTACTCATTTGTTGATGAAGACTTAGGTTGCTTCCATGTCTTGGCTATTGTAAATAATGCTGCAGTGAACATGGGAGTGCAGATATCTCATCCATACAGTGATTTCAGTTCCTTCAAATATATAACCAGAAGTGGAATTGCTGAATCATATGTAGTTCTGTTTTCAGTTTGTTGAAGAACCTCCATAGTGTGTTTTCCATAGTGGCTTTGCCAATTTATTGTCCCATTAGTAGTGCACAAGAGTTCCCTTTTCTCTACATTCTTGGCAACATTTTTTATCTTTTTGATGCTAATCATTCTAACAGATGTGAGGTGTGGGAGTGGACATCTTGCATATTAACTCTTGACAACGTGTATGTATGTAGCTTGACATTACTTGTTATTCGAGCCTTGTTTTCATTTAAAGGACTTGGTTGCAGTATAAGTTTTGCACATAATCACTTTTGCCTTTTGATTTTAGGTTGATTTCATTGAGAAACATTATCCAGTCTATAGGAAAAGTTAATTTCCAAAGCTGTTTTAGTGTTCAGTAATAGTGGTTGAGGGCAGTTCTTCTCATTCAGAAAAATTTCAGCTAGAAAAATTGGAATAAAACTATCCCTGCTAAGCTTGCCAACTTCTTAGTGGTAAGGCAAATCAGAATATACATCTTCTATTTCTGGCAAAAATTAATGGAATCAAGGATACTTATGTCCATGAGAGCAAATTTAACTTTTTTTGTTTTTTTAAGATTTTATTTATTTATCAGAGAGAGTGCACAATCAGGCAGAGTGGCAGACAGAGGCGGAGAGAGAGGCTCCTTGCTGGGCAAGGAGCCTGATGTGGGACTTGATCACAGGACCCTGGAATCATGACCTGAGCCAAAGGCAGAGGCTTAACTGACTGAACCACACAGGCATCCCAACTTTTTTTTTTTAGAATTAACTATTGACACTACTAGTTGACTAGTAGTTAACACATGATATGTTTTCTGCAGACTGTTTTCTGATGAATATTGCAATGAATAACCATAGCCTTGTTTAAACACCCTACATTTTCATGAACTTTATAAATTTGTCCAATTAAGACTTTTTTTCTGCCCATATGTATTTTGACCGCTATCAGTTGTAACACATCATAGCAGATTCTACCTTAGGTTGCACTGAATTAGTGTTTTCCCAGAATCTTTGAAAATCATCTTGCCTGTTGTTCCTTGCAGATTATTTATTTAGGCTAATTATAATTACTTAGTTCAAACTTGTATTAGCTTCTCAAATAAATGGTAATAACTGAGAAATATTTGTACTCTTATCGATTCATCAAGAGCCAAGGAAACATTCAAAATCATTTGCCTTGATATTGTGAGATTGTTTTATTGATTGATTGATTGATTTAATAGTAATCTCTATATCCAATGTGGGGCTTGAAATTTTGACCCTGAGATCAAGATTTATATGCTCTGTGGACTGAGCCTTCCACGCACCCTCTTTCTTAATTGATAAAATACTTTTTTTTTTGAGCAACTGTCCTTACCATTAGGCTTATAATCTTAAATAAATTTTACTTTTCTAGATGCATTTCTTTGGCTTCTATAAATATGATTTAATTAACTTGCTATTGATAAAATGCTTTTCTTGTTTGGCTAACAAATGAGCCATTCAGAAGCTTACTTTGATTGCATACTCATTTTTATTTTTGTGAAGAAATTCAGCTGTGATAAGGCCTACTGTTTAAATTTTCCAAAATTTTCTGACTGTGTTTTCCTGTGAATTTAAATACTGTGATGAGTGCTTAGTCTGTTAATGTTGATGTATGTTGTATTCTCATCATAGCTGTAGTGTCAGTACATAATAAACGTATGTTTTGTTATCTAATTTGATAGTAAAATTATCTATACTGTATTTAAAAGTATATTTGAAGCCTACTTTTTATCTTGTTTTAACTTAAAGGGTATGCTGTGGTAATAAAAAATAAAGTGTATAGCAGTAAGTATAGTGTTCAAAAAGCTGTCAAGTTGTATAACTGCATCACTGTTATTTGTAGTGTCCTGAGCAGCAGCGGAAAACCATTTAGAATGCCATATATGGTCTCCTAAATACTGAAGTCTGCCATTGCAAAAGCAGTCATAGACAATATGTAAATAAATGTAGAAGTGTTTTAATAAAGCTTTATTTATGGACACTTAAATTGAATTATATATAACTTTGTGAAGTTGTTATCATGGAACATTCCTCTTTTGATTTTTTTCCCAACCATTTAAAAATCTAAAAACCATTCTTAGCTCATAGACTGAACAAAAACAGGCCCTAGTTGGCCTCTGTGGGCTATAATAGTTAGCCAACTTCTTCCTTAATCCAAGAGAGTAAGTCTAATGGGAGGAAAATCATGCTGATGGAGGTAGGTCTGTGAGAAAAATAAATCATTCTTGACATTTTGACAACCCTTAAATCATACTGTTTGGACTGGTTTGTGTCAGGATTAATACCATTTTAGAAGAGAAAGAAGGAAAAAAGAAAGATTGAGAGATTATGTAGTTTGGTTTTTACTTATTTAAGGAAAGACTTGTACAATTTTATGTTTTTTTTTTGTGTGTACTGCCTGAAGAGCTCTTAGACTTCTGAGTTTCTAATCTTAGGTTTTTATGTGAAAATATTACATGAATATAAATTTTCTTTCCCCATTAGAAAAAATGGGTTTAAGATTTTGACGTACTAGTAAATCTATAATAAGTTAAAAAATGGAATGTACTTTTATCTTTGATTTGTAATTTTAATTTTGGCTGATTCTTACTTTTTGTTTCCACATTTTTTTTTATTATTTTACTTATTTGACAGAGACACAGTGAGAGAGGGAACACAAGCATGGGGAATGGGAGAGGGAGAAGCAGTCTCCCCACCGAGCAGGGAGCCCGATGCGATGGGGGGCTTGGTCCCAGGGACCCTGGGATCATGGCCTGAGCTTAAGGAAGATGCTTAATGACTAAGCCACCCAGGTGCCCCGGTTCCCCCCACCCTCGCCTTTTTAAAGATTTTATTCATTTATTTGACAGAGAGGAAGGAGAGAGCAGAGCAGGGGTTATCGGCATAGAGAGAGGAAGAAGCAGACTCCCTGCTGAGCAGGGACCCTGATGCCTGATTCTGTCTGGGGACTCTGGGATCCTGACCCAAGCCAAAGGCAGACACTTAACAGACTGAGCCACCCCAGGCACCCCTGTTTCCATAAGTCTTAACAGATTATGAGGTTGTAGAAACTTTGACAGAGTGGTATGAAATTATAAGTAGATGGAATTTATATGCAGGGAGGATTTGGGAAAGCCAGGTATACTTTTACTATAGGTATGGTCCAAAATCCTTTATCAGTATTGAGTGAAAACCACATAGTTCTTTCTTTCTTCTTATTGCATATTATGTCTGTGGTGGTTGTTCATTCTTTATTTTTAATTTTTAAAAATGGACTTTTAAAGATTTATTTATTTGAGAGAGAGAGGAGATTATGCATGTGAGCATGAGTAGGAGGGAAGAGCAGAGGAAGAGGGAGAAGCAGACTCCCCACTGAACAGGGAGCCCCACTCAGCCTCCATCCCAGGAACCTGAGATCATGACCTGAACTGAAGGCAGATACTTAACTCATTGAGCCACCCAGATACCCCCCCCAAAATAGATTTCTGATAGAGAGGCTATTGTAGCTTAATTACTAGAGATGCATTAGATTAAATTAACACCTTAGAAAAATAATCAATACAAATATAAGGTTTTTTTTTTTTTAAGATTTATTTAGTTTAGAGAGAGAGAGCATGCACATTCATGCGAGCAGGGGAAGAGGCAGAGGGAGAGGGAGAGAGAATCCTTAAGCAGACATCCCACTGAGTGGGGAGCCCGATATGGAGATCTGTCCCAGGGCCCTGAGAGAATGACCTGAGTCAAAATTAAGAGTCGGCCATTTAACCGTCTGAGCCACACAGGCGTCCTTTAAGTTTATGTTTTGATGAAATTAGCTGTATAAATAAAAGTGATTTTTATGTATTTATTTGTTTTTAAGGGGCTTGAACTTATGACCCTGAGATGAAGACCTGAGCTGAGATCAAGAGTTGGATGCTTAACTGAGCCACCTAGGCACCCTGATTATTTCCATTTTAAAGATAATGAAACTGGGACACCTGGCTGGCTTAGTTAGAAGAACATGGGACTCTCAATCTCGGGGTTGTGCATTCGAGCCCCACGTTGCGTGTAGAGATTACTTAAAAATGAAACTTTAAAAATATAGGGGCATCTG
Source organism: Mellivora capensis (assembly GCA_004024625.1). Classification (NCBI taxonomy): domain Eukaryota; kingdom Metazoa; phylum Chordata; class Mammalia; order Carnivora; family Mustelidae; genus Mellivora; species Mellivora capensis. The sequence goes on along the minus strand of PISX010000240.1, from coordinate 1,444 downwards.
GGGGCACCTGGGTGGCTTAGTGTGTTAAAGCCTCTGCCTTTGGCTCAGGTCATGGTCTCAGGGTCCTGGAATCGAGCCCCACATCGGGCTCTCTGCTGGGCGGGGAACCTGCTTCCTCCCCTCTCTCTGCCTGGCTCTCTGACTACTTGTAATCTCTGTCTATCAAATAAGTAAAAAAATGTTAACAAAAAATATAGGGGGGGTCTGGGTGGCTCAGTTGGTTAAGTGTTGGACTCAAGGTTTTGGCTAAGGTCGTGATCTCAGAGTTCTGGTACTGAACCTTGTGTAGGGCTCCACGCTCAGTACCGAGTCTGCTTCCATCTCCCTCTGCTCCTCCCCCAGCTCATGTACTCTCTCTCTCAAATAAATGGATAAATAAAATCTTAAAAAAAATTAGGATGGTGAAACTGAGGCACAAAGAAATTGAGTAATTTACCCAAGTCACACAATCAGGAGTGGTAGAGTTGGGTTTTATTGGGACTCTAGAATATTTGCTCTTTACCACATCATGTAACCACTTTGGTGTATCTGCTGTTATCCTTCTTTTTTCAAGCTTTAATTACTTAAATTGTGCAATTTTAGGGCCTGCACTTTAGAGATCCTACTCAGAGAAGAACTGTTAGTCTTTGTGCCCTTGGTGTTGCTTGTATTCTTGCTGAATCTTATCTGCCTACCCTCCCATCTCTTTTACTCTTCTAGTAGTGAGAGGTAGTATAGGTCTGGGATATATAAAATTAGTGAAGTAGGGAAGCCAGGGGACATTTTAGTTTTGGCTCTTCAAAGAAAAAAACAATTTAAAAAGTTTTTATATGTATAATTACTGAAAAAGTTAAGTTAAAGATAAATGTCTAAATACCAGCGATATGGCAAAACAACTAAAAGTCAGAAACAAAAGTCCAGGACCTTAAATAACCTACTCTTTATAAACTCCAGTCTTTTCTCCCCTATTCTTAGAGATGAACATTTTAGCAAGTAAATGTTATATTGTGATCATTCCAGGTTATTGGAAAATTATTTTCATAATCTGTGTGTACCTTGGTTAGCAATGTATTTTTCATTCCAAATCACAAAAAGTTTGAGAAATACTTATATAGTGTATATAATACCATTTTTAAAAATTTTCTGAGTTCCATGCAGACTGCTTCTCTTCCTGTATACTTTTAGTTCTTCAAAGATTATTTATTTATTTATTTATTTATTTATTTATTTATTTATTTGACATACACCCAGAGATCACAAGTAGGCAGACAGGCAGACAGAGAGAGAGGAGAAAGGCTCCCTGCTGAGCAGAGAGCCTGATGTGGGGCTCGATCCCATGACCCTGAGATCATGACCTGAGCCAAAGGCAGAGGCCCAACCCACTGAGCAACCCAGGCGCCCCTACTTTTAGTTCTTTAGATTTGTTAATCTCATTTGATGAGCTTCATGTTTTTTTTTTTTTTTT